>JTDE01002091.1:90510-116286 GCA_014338405.1 Paragonimus skrjabini miyazakii | reverse complement strand
AGCAGCCAAAACATTGTCATCCTGGTGAACGTGGCTTACAATGGTAGAGATGGCGCAGATTCCCAACATACTTACAAGTAAAACTGCGATACCTACGCCAACACACTAACTTTGATGCTAGTGGTTTGTAGTAAATTTACATTCACAAGGTAATGTGGACCAGGGCGGTGGTACTGGCAAGGCAACTCTCGCGCCGCGGGGAGTTTAGGATTTTGGGGACGTCGAAGGTGATCTCACTACAAATATCACCAACACAACGGCTGTTTCCAGCCGACTCCCAGAATAAGCAGTTCTCGTTCAAAGCTAACGGTGACATTTTGTGGTTATCGCCCCGTAACTTCGATCTATAAAAGGATGCCGACTTTTTTTACCAATGGAATAACCAAGGAATGTGCCACTCTGAATAGCCCTTTAGAGAACAGCCACGCAATGGTCACTGTTCAATCGCCAGAAGATTCGGATTATGCGTTCTAGTAGCCTAGTCTTACGCACGGTCTGGGCTGGATATATGTATCTTAAAATGGGCAGAAGACTATGTAAATATATTTACTTATGTCGAACGTGGTCCTACAAGTACAGTAATAAACAGTTTAAATGAACAATAACTCACGACAAGGTTTACAAACGTATACAGCAGAGACACGCAATAAGTCGTGCAGTTAATTCGGGCAGTGAGATAGGTCACGCATTCCTGTTACTCGGATAAACAAACACGTTACACTGGGGTAGGAAACGGAATATAAGTAATGCAGCGAGATACAATGCAATTGTTTACGGCTGAAATAGAGTTTATGAAAATCAAAAGAATATTAGTGCATTCAACAGTTGCGTGTACGAACGGATAATGGTAACCGAGGAGCACGTTAAATTCGGAGATGACAGCATACCACAGTTAACACATAAGTAGGACGAATGTCAAATGTGAAATTGGAGCTCACAGCCATAACGAATAATTTGATAGTGATGCCACAGTGCCTTTCCGTTATTTCCAACTGTTGGTCTATTTAATGAAACTGCTGACTTGTCATCTACATTGCGAGACGAAACTCACTAACTTCATAAGCCACACCCGAGTGGACGCATTGAGTTCTTGTTCTCCATTATCGTACGCATTTCGATAGTAGGATTTGGATTGGGTAATATACTGTCAAGCAGATGCAAGTGGCTAACAATCTAACAGCTATTGAATAATCATCCTATTCGTAAACCATCCAGCAATGTTTTTTTCATCAGTGATTCTGGAAAGGACAGGCGATCGCAAGCACTTCACCAGTTGTCTCCCAAAACGCTTACGTCAGTCACAAATATCGCGCGTATATAAGCACTTGTACCAATGCAACGAGCGTCGTACATTAGAATCACTTTTTCGCCCCGGGACGCACGCACACATAGCAAACTCTGACCGACTAATGCGTGCGCTCAGGTTGCGCCAAACAATATGCTCGTAGGCTATGTACAATGAGGAGAATAAATGACTGTGTCCGTCCAGGTCACCCCGACCAATGGCACTGTACGGGCAGTTACGGGATCATTGAACATTTATGACTTAATGCGACAAAGATAACCTGACAGATCTGACTGAGAAGTGGTTAGCATTAACAACCTTACTGTTGCGAGAAAAGACAGAACCAGCTTGATTTCTTCACGGAATGCCATAAGTTCTAGAACAATGCTTACGCTTTAATCGTCTTGTTTATGCCAATGCTGCTGAAGCTGCTTTTCACACACAGCCACTCACCAAACGGAAATACATGCCCGGTCGGTCAGAACAGACACGGTCAAGTGAACGCATTAATCGACCAATGAAGAAAACGTTTACATTTGGCAAGCGAAGTAGACTATCTAGAAGAAACAACAGACTACCCAATTAAATTGCAACCATAAACAGACGGAGATAATCACAGTGTGGTCGGGTCAACTTAGACAGTATCGCGTCGGGTCACACATGTTCAACGCTCTATAAGCTTGCACGTATGCGCACCACATAGACTTCTAAGTGGGTGAAGTTTGGGGGCTATCAAGGATGACGATATTACCAGTCGGATGTACCAACAGATCACCATAACCAACAGTCGTCCGACCGTCTCAATGACAAAAAGTCAAAAGAGTTCACGATCGCAAAATAACCAGGTAGGCAATGTTGCAACCACTATTTGGATGTGTATTCAAGGAGGAGTGGATACAGAAAGCAAGCCTATTAAATGCTGCGCGTTTTCTCGCTCGCAACACTAGAGTAGACGTTCGCATGCGTCCACATTTGGCGACTGACGACCTCATATCGAAACGAAAGATATCAATGGCTCGTGGCTGGACGAAAACTGATCCCCACCCACAGTAATACAAATCCGTAACTTTCTATCTTTGTTAGCTGCTGGGCATTCTTTTGGTATTGCACTGTAAAAGCTCAGCCTCTCACAGCTGATCTGAACACGAGCAAGAATCTACCGGGGGCCCAGAAAGATAGTACGCATTTGCAAGCAGTCCGTACCCGAAATAGTCACAGATAACAGATAAGTTCCATCTTCAACTACAATAACTATGACCGAAACCTCTAGTGTGATCAAACATCACTATCTAAATTTCTTAACAACATCGAGCACACTGGTTATTACGCATACTTCAAGAGAACAATAAAATGTGCAAATACTTAACGGAAAAATTGCTTACATCAACAAAATGTTACCATACAAAGGTGAAGTAGACAACAAAATGCAAGTCAGAATGAGATCATCGGATAATTAATCCGGACAAATATCGCGGTAATTGCAGGCCAATACGTTTAAGGCTGTCCGAAAAGTGGGGTGGCGGAGGTATGACAAAATCGATGCCGGAATTCACGTTTCGCGAGCGGGATCCGATGAAGTCGAAGAAACCGACAGGTGTTTCGCTGGACTGTACACTCTGCATTCGATTTGCGTGTAAATGTAATGGAAGATGGCGGACTTTAGTTTGCCGTAGTCTAAGTGGTTCCAACAGACGAGCAGAAAGACGCTGAGGAGCGAGAAAGGTAGCGTGCGAGTATTTGTGATCTCCCAAAATGGGTGTATGCAACCCCATGGATAAGTGGACACGAATCTGATGTTTGACACCTGCGGTGAAAGACACAGTAATACAAATGACAGAAAGCGATCAGAGCAGTTAACAATTCCAAGTGCAACCAAAATTTACAGAATAATGTGGAGGATACCAATAAAGTTATATGAATGTAAGGCGACATTCTGTCCATTCACACAGCGACCTCACACCATGACCACTGAGAAGGAAAAATGATGAACAACGAAGGTGTTAAATGGGAAACCAAGAAACGCAATGGACTTTGGAAATCATTTGTTCACATGTAGCCGAACATTTCCAGACTAGAAGAGTTCACTTGATAAGAGACAATCGGCGCCCACAAAAGCTCTGTCATTTCTAAGAAAAGTGACAACATGAACGGTAAACAAAGCAAACTACAACGAGAAAATTCCTGATATTTTTAAAACAGAGCAAAATACTGTTACGGAAATCTGCAAAGTACCTACAAGCAACTGACAGAACGGTAAAGTAACGTCATCCTACCACAAAATCATGTAGCTGATGGTAGCATAAGAGGAATGCAAAGTGAAGAAAAAATAAATAGTATACTAAACATCTAAATTAAAAGAGTTGGAAAATAACATGAGAAGTTGGAAATAATGAATGGAACACAGTGAACTTGTAATCCGTCAAAAGGAAGACTACCCTGCAGCAACTACTTTTCTGCGAAGCGACATAAATGCTGTCAGTCAGCAGAGTTGTGTATGAGGACCAATAATGTAGTATTGCTGCTTTGGTTCACCACTGTGGTTTGGGCCAGCCAGCATCGCGTTGAATTTCGTGAAATGCGTTGTTTATAATTCCAATCTACGTAATTTCGATCAGAGTTGAAAAAGGAAGGTAGCCATCCACAGAAACCCTGTGTTCGATTGCGAAAATGTTTCCAGTATGAATTGGGGCACAGCTTGGCACGAAGAAAGAACCGTTTTCGTCATAAATTCACTCAACGGAACCAGTGTAGGTACCTGTTGGTGACTAGGAATCGCTAGGTTTCTTTGAGAATCACAGCTGCAACCGCAGGCTTCTAATCGGTTGGTTAGCATACATACTTTTAACTTGCCTAGTTTTTGCATTCCCATTTTTCACTTGCATTCACCTATAGATTGGCAAGCATCCATCACGGTCTTCAGAAAAGGGTTGACTAGGCAGTTTTTGTGAACAGCTAGTCTTAGTGACCACTGACGAGATGATGTGCAACGACATCGACCTTGTTCGCTCTTATCAGTAGCATGTATGCCGGGGAAATGAACCCGCAGCCGGTGACAAAGCGTAACGTTGCTTCCAGGCTTCTCGTCTAAATGCGAATTGAAACTAATACTAAGCAAATTTTAACCATCAAATGATCGCTGCATAAGCGTTTGCACATAATTCGTTCAGTTAACAGGACAGTTACTGTCCCCTCTCAAATCATTCGGAGTATTATTCACAGACTGGTGTGGCTGAACGTTGGTGTGCATAATGAGATCAATGGCGCAATGTGGTTGCCATATGAAAACGTGCCCGGAATTCGAATTCCGGTAATGGTAAAGAGATACATCATTGATTAACTTTAACAAAATTGTAATTCTATTCTAATGCCCCTGTTCGAAAAAAAGCGACTGGAAAGTTTATCCGGACACAAAATCTGCGATCAGGCGAGCGTGGTGTTCAGCTTACATTAACTAGAGCATCGACTAGTTATCAGCAACTAGAGAACCGCTTAAAGTGTTTCTGCTTCATTAGGAATGGGAAACGTAACTAACCACAATAGTGCGTGTAGCTCAAAGAGAGAATGATGGAACGAAAAACCCAACACGAAAGTATCAACTTAATGAATAATCCGTTTTACTGTATAATAACTTAAATCTTAAAGTGCTATCGGGATTCCCGTTGTAACCGTTAGCTATGCAACTAGTAAACAACTGCAAAACCAACTGTACACGCGTTATAGATAATACAGTGAAACCTAGGTCACGGCACTAAAACGTGAATCACTGAATTAGGGTTCATTGAAAGCTGTTCCACCAAACCCTTGGAACAGCGTCACACTTTCGGCACATAAATCTGTAAAAATGCAAGCAAACCAACCCTTCTAACAGTTCGTTTAAAAAGACATGACAGTGAGCGAAAACGAACTACTAATAAACATGGAACGAAATTGTTTCGTCATACCAATCTTGATAGCGTGCATGATATGATATCACGTGAAAACAAACGCATCAAACAGCGACGGAAGTGAACTGCTTTTGGTTTTGAATATTTCGAACAAAAAGTCGAGGCTTTTGACGAATCAGTCAAGCAGACAGCCGACAATCAGTGGTGAACTCGCATTCGTTTCACGCATTGTTTGAGGAATCAGTCTTTGCGTACTGCTCTAACATGTGTTTAGCTATCTGGCGCATTCATGTTGTGTGTGTATGTGAATGATTTGCAATAAGTCAACTCGATTGATAATCAGCATGATAGCTTCTCAATGAGCAGCTGGTCAATTATTAGTAACTGATCACAAATAAGGTAGGGAAATGGCATTTTCTACTAAAGTCACATCACCCGAAAAGAATAATGATGGGATGAGTCAGAATGAACTCACAGTGCAAGCCTGCTCACAGCGGAAAAGTAGACCTATACGAAGAACCCAAAGGTATTAGAAACAAGTGGCAGCAGCACTTTGAAGAAAAAGTTGAGTGGGGAAAGTACTGCAATTGTCACTGGAAGTGCAACACAATGAATATCGCAACACTAGACTGATTTTTCATCTGCATATAACAAACTATAGCACACACATTTTAAATAAACATATAGTCACACATAACAGCTGATATATTTGTACAACATGAGGCTATAAATCGTTAAATATACGTTTGATTGTACCAAAATCCCTACCGACGTTATTTAACGGGAACCGAGGTTCAACGATAAGTTTTCTACAGTAAACTGGCAGGACTGTCTAGAACTTGTCCGTAGCCAACTATTTGACTGATCGATGAATGTAACAAGTCCAGCCAGCGAGGGAACAGTGTTCGTTCGTGGATCTGTTACTCAAAAGTCGACAGTGCCAGTGCAAAAGAAAGGGGTGTTATTTTAGACAACTATACGCGTGCTCTACATTCCAGAATAGTTTCGGTTACATAGAAATGGTAACTAAATGAACTACTCACTTTTCCGTAGAAAAATGCAGTTTTGGTTACAATACTGCTCATCCCTAAATTTCATCTTCTTCCACCCCAGATCAGTCGATTGACAAGTCACACGGACAAATTACGGTTTGTTAACACAAACGAGTCACAAACCAGAAAACTAGTTCATTTGAAGACCGCCAATACAAAGTCCGAGAGGGTTCGCGTAAAAATTATAACAGCTTATTCAGCAAATAACTAACATCAGAGTGATCGCACAGGATTTTAGTGGTCCAATCATATCGGCCAAAAACTTGTTCCCATAACTTTACACAAACGACAGGATTAATTCACTAGGTGTTTCAGGAGCCTACTGCTGCGAGCACCTGAAGAGGAGAATAATCATCCATAATTTCATGTTGAACATCACCACAATTGATCACAGCTGTCGCATTTCCACAGAATTTCCAGTTGAACCCTTTCGAAAAAAGCACTAGATGCGAGTTTCGCTCTCATTAGAGCTTGTCAGTAGTGCACATCCTTGCCACTGCCGGAACTAGAATTCTGGCCATGCTTTCATGAGGCAACCGTGTTTACCACTGCACAATTGACCTCACATTAGGCACGACCGAAATATCATATGTGAACGCTCAACCACTTTCTCCTGTGAGTAATGATCATCCATAAGTAAGTGTAAACCTAATGCAATGAGCAAATTTATTGATTGAAAAAAACCAACCAGAAAGTGATGAACACAGAACGAGCGCAGCATCGTTCCGACGATCCAACACCTCATAGAAAGTGGTTGGCACATCCGAACTGGTGGTGACCATTTTCGGATCCAGCGAATCAAGGGATTCTACAAAGTCAGCATGACCCTGTTCGCATCGAGATGTTTGCGTACGTCTATTGAGAGGCGTGACACACATCTGAGAGGGAGGATTTAAAAAAAATACAACTGTTCATGAAAAAAAACCAACCGGAGCAATAGTACAACTAGGCGGTGCAGTGGAATTTTTGACTGATAGGAGAACCCAATGTGATCCTTAGGCAAAAACTGTGTGATTGCTATGTAAAAATACTTCTATTACTTGCACAAACGAAACTACACAGTTGCACGTCATGGAAAACTCAGTGTTGCAATCTAAGACTTTGGATAGTCTGTATTTAAAATTAATACATAAACGAACGATCACTTTTTTTCCAGTTCAAACGATTTGCTCAAACATTCCACAAACGAATGGATTGATCAACCGGGTCTTGTCCTGATTATATGAACTATTGTGATGCCCGGTGTCGGTGCTACATGTTAATCTTTGTGTATTATTGAATCAAGACGCAGTAAACACAGAAAGTTTCTGTTCAATCTTCACTAGTGAAAGTGTCAGTTTGCTAAATTTTACTCACTGGTCATGAATAATACCGTCGGTTTTCTCGGGTACATCCGACAGTACAGAACTGAAAACAGACACTCAATAAAAAAGGAAACTAGGGCAATCATACGTATACACTTTGGGACCAGAGACCTTAATGAAATTTCGCTTGACCTGACTGGATATGTGGTTCTTTCATGGAGTGTCTGAGGTCTAAACGAGATACCTCTTACTGTGAAGGATTCCTCCAATCCTGGGTTAGAACAGAAAACCCGTCAATAATCTGGTAGGTATAGTGTTCGTCCCCGTCAAGCTATAAAGTCGGATGTCTAGCGCGCACAACACCAACAGGCGAAGTTTTCGGATCTCGAACTGAGTCGTGCACATCACACAAAACAGTAAATAAAATGATAGTGACAGGAACTCGTTTAACTGAATACTATTAGGGGTAGGAAAAGAATCTCAACAATAAATCTAGCGGGATCAATGACTGATTCCTTGTTATACTGTGTGGTCTGTGAATTAGTGTGCTTAAGGAAAAAACTAGAGGAACAAAGCTGAAGGCTGGGGGAGGTCATTTTCTTGATTTGCCTTATACGATGGGGTGCCCGCGGATACGGTCACCTAGTTATTATCACACGATTTGGATGAAGTGACTAAGTCAGTCATAACGTTGGGATCAAAGATTACAATACCTGATGAATGAAAGTGCCTCACCTACAGGTACACACTTTCCTACCTCCTTCCATATTCTCGTTAGTTTTTTGATCACTGATAAGACAGGCCCGAACCAAATTTTATAGCCAGTTGCCACGCATTTGACGAAGCTATCGATTGTTAAGTAGCATATCTTCGATTTTACCGGTTGTTTTTGTATTTTGCCAATTATCAATGAAGTTGTTACACTAATTCAACCTTCTCCTTGATTAACAGTATCAGGTCAACTGATACGATATTTTGGACTGCTGTCGAGGATGCATCACTGCTGTAGCAACTGAAAACTCCGTCGTTCGCGGCTAAGGTAACTTCTTCGGAATTGACGACGTTCTTATAATCGACAGTGCTTTGTATACAGTTTGACAGATTGTTGTGAAAGTAGGCCTGGATACATCATGAACAACTTCGACACGTCTATTTCCGAACCTAGCTTTGATAGGACAAGAGTTAGGCTGCATTTAACCAATCAAAATCGGTTAGATTCCACCGTGGTACACAAACTTGATTGGTGACGCACGATGACATCAACAGAAATAACTAATGGATGAGCATCAACAAATTTGATTGGCAAATCGGAGCAGAGACTGTGACAGATTTGTCTGATTCGCTAAACAGATGAGACATTAGACAATTGGTTGCGCACGAAAAATATAGGAAGAGGCCACCGACAAGAGCGGAAGCAATTTCTAATATTACACTTCAAGTTGTAGTTTAAGACCAAGAGCACGCAGGACACAAAGACAGCAGTACACCTGTGGTTAACCCTGATGCATAGGGAAATGCAAAAATGGAAACTTGTTAAAAAGTGTGACACTGAACACGCTTGAGTGTGTAAGACATAGAAACTATACAAAAAAGTGAAATGATGCCTACGTCAACGCTCATATCAGACGGAAATACGGGTTTATCCGATCAAGCAATTAGGGAACCCTTACTTTTATAAGCCCATCTGTCTTGTTTGACGTTAGCCCCACAACCTAGTTGCCATCATCAAACTCGTAGACAACGGAAAGAGTTGACCAACTAGACAATGTGAATAAATAAGCCGCCTCCGCCGAGAGGGTAACCACTTTTCGGCCTACGGTAACAGAAGGGTATACTAGAAGGCGATGTCCCAAAGGCGCCTGAGAATAAACAATCAGTACCGTGCATAAATCGGGATAAAAGTATCATCTTTCCAGTATGTACGGAAATGCGTACTTCCAGCGTTATGGTGCTTCAAGATTTTCGGGTAGCCACGTGCGACAGGTAGTAATGCGGAAGTACGAGCAGTGATCTATGACAATTTATTAAGAGAATGGGTCACTGGGCAATGGAAGCGATCTGCTCTAGAGAAAGAGTATTGACTTAAGAATGCGCCCATAAGCTAGCGGAAAAAAGGATTCTCAGGAAGAAAAAACTACAACACTGATTATGGGCTATAGAAGGGAACAGTATCCAGCTTGCGTCAGACGATTCAATCGTAAGTGCAACGATCGTAGATACAAGCTGTAACAGACGCCAGAGCATCCGTACTTCCATGTACAGCTGATGGGTGTGGCACTGTTAGGAGGCGCATCTCCTAACGAAACAGCCAGAACGCATCGCGCCACATCGATCGGGCGGCCCTGCTCGGATGGTACGGTCGTGCGTAGTGGTATGGTCCCACTCAGCCAATCAGATTGCAGGTGTGAGATTGAACGCCTGTGCGCTATCTGGACTGTGCTTTCTCGCGTTGCTTTTTGATGCCTCCTGTAACGTGATATGTTCTGACACCCTGACTGCCATATGACTGTTTCATGTGATTCGCTGTGTCTGTCGGCCATCTATGGTAATCGTTTCATCCCATAAATTTAGAGTCTCTGTGGTTTAATTTTGTCTCGCTCATGCAATAAACGGTGTTGCCACGCCTCTCCTCATTTCTTGGTTTTGGGTCAAGCGACTGAGCGCGTAATAATGGCGAAGATCCAATAGGCATGTTTAGACATGGACGACGCTTTCGAGACAGTTCACAGAGCTGTCTCTTCGAGGAATGGTATCATTGAACAATTTGAAATTCATAAAGATTGAACATCACCCACAATCGATTACAGCTGTCGCATTTCCACAGAATTTCCAGTTGAACCCTTTTGAAAAAAAGCACTAGACCCGAGTTTTGCTCTCATTAGAGCTCGTCAGTAGTGCACATCCTTGTCACTGTCCAGACTAGAACTCCGGCCATGCTGTTCATAAGGCAACCGCGTTGACCGGTGTGCCATTGACCTCACACTAGGCATGATCGAATTCTCATATGTGAACGCTCCACCACTTTCGCTTGTGAGTAATCATCGCGTTGCCCGATAGCCTCGAGAGGACAAGTAACTGTTGAAATATCCAGATGCTCAAATTGGGCACAGAGAAGGCAAGGATGAGTGGACACATCGTGCGACCTACAGTTCATGTGGAGTCCATTAGATCTGTTCGACATTTCCACTGTATAACACTAACAGCAGGAAAAATCGTTATGAGATCAGCCATATTTACACCATACTGGTCAGTCTTCAGTATACAAAAAAAATAAAGAAACTAAAGGTAACGTTTGACATGTATTTTTGTAATGAAAGCAAAACTAAACCAACAGTAATTATAAAATACAAAAACGGCTACTTCATCACCATGATTTCAACCATACTACACAGAATTCAGCTTTCAGAGCAAGAGAAGGTAAGAGATAATGGATAACAACGAAGTGGGAGGCAAAAGAGAGGATAGTAAAGTGTACGATTTGTACTAAAACCGTTGTCGACACACTCGACGAATCCCATTATATACCGCTGTCGGGGAAGTTGCTAACTCTCGAAAACATTGTGTGGCAAGAAGACTAACAAAGTTCACTTATGAGTGACCTTCAACGTTGCCATATTCATGCACTGCTCCAACCTTCACGATCGACCTAAGCCCTTGTGACAACCATTGTTGTCATCCTGACTACACGCTTAGACGGTACTGGCTAGACTTTTGGCAGGTCTGTTTGATCCTGCCTGTTGCTAGTCACAAACGCTATAAATATGAACGGGTTTGTGGCCATGTTGTCTTCGGGCTGAGCGACATAAAGAAGCACTTTTTGAAGGCCGGTCTTTTTCTCTTTGCTCATGCGATAGCCTCGGGTGGATTGGAAGAGACTAACTGACCGTGTATAGTCCGTACTATTCGTTCACTACCGTTATTTATCGTGCTACCAACCGCCGTTTCATTGATCGTAATTCAGTTTCCGTTTATGCGCTCGTAGGCCGTACAACCAGTAACAACAATCGCACAACCGAAAAAAAACAAGGGGGCGAATGACAGAGGTGGACACTTTTGTTCAGCATGTAACAGATGATTGAGGGCTCCCTAACTGAAACGGACAAAGAAATTGTAAGGGTGGTAAGTAAGATACACTTTACCACATTTAACTTATCGGAGTCTTGTGCGTACAGCCAATACCAATTAGACCACACATACGAAGTTGATTGAACAGCATGTTACTTGGAGGGATTGCTGGAATAGCGTGACCATCACTGACGAAAAGAAGCTCAAGTTGGAAGGTTTCCGTGGCTGGCCATTTTGTTAGCACCACTCGTGAAAGGAACATAAATATTAAACATTCCAAAAATATAACGGTTACTGGTTGATAATTTGGGGGGAATTTGCCACTGGAGGCTCAATGGTCAGTGACACTCCATGGAACCCAAACGTTAGCAAGTTAAAACATCATGCGTGCAAGACGCCATTTGATTTTTGCTGCTAGGATATAAGGCAAACATTTGTTTTCCAAAACGACAACGCCATCGCATATGCAACCCATCTTTCTAAATCTCAGTCTTTATGTAAAAAAAGCCAGATTAGTCAGAATGATGCCCGAACTGGAATCCACGAAGAACCAACGGAAAGATACAATTATCAAATTAACAGCCATAAGCCTGACCGAGAGGTACTGTGGCTCAGGCCGCCGCTCACCTTAACAGTAGTGTAGAATATGTGGAGAAACGTCACTGAAGAGGTTATGGAATAATAACAATAATAATGTTGATGATAATAATAAAAGAGGACTAGGCGGAAGTACTAGAAACAGTATGGATGCAGGTATGGCATTGGCTATGACACATCGCCATCTCGGACAACGTTTCTAACCAGCGATTTTAGTGATCACCAGTACCACAACCAGGCAAGCGACACCTACTTACTTTGCTTAGTCGAACAGTCAGGGTCTTCATATTGCGTGACCACCACATGGATTTACCCAAATGTTGGTGGGCCCAGTATAAAATGTCCAGTACGGTAAATGCTAAGCTGGCATGCGGGGTACGTGAGCCAACCATCGCAAGGTGTGTAACGCGATCAGTTCACCAATTGATCGCGTATCCCGAGCGTTCCGGAATACGCGCCGGCGAACGGCCACATTGCTCACGCGATCAATCCACTTAATTTGGGCTAATTGGCGCAGACAACGATGATCAAACACAGCAAGTCTGTTCACATTTTCGTCGCGAACAGGACAAGTTTCCGAATCATAAAGCAAAACAGAACGTACACAGGCAGTATATACCCTTCCTTTCAGCGACAACCGAACGTCTATTCGATGCCACAGTTGACGCAGGCTGGCAAAGGCATCTCATGCCCTTACTATCCTCGCTGACGAGATAATGCTACCCAAGTATATGAAACTGTCCACAGTCTCCAGCGGATTATTTACAATAAAGAAAGCAGGAGTGGGAATGCCTCAGACCTAACCAAGCATTCTGCGCTTTGAAGGTGCGAAGCGCATTCCATACAAACCAGTCCGGCCACTCACCTTGTTTAACATGATCTGCATGTCTCCGGTAGAGGGGCTAAGTGAGACGATATCATCCACATACTCGATGTTGGTCAAATTAGAGCCAGGAAGAAATTTAGCACCAAGCTCACGAAACAGCACCGCAAGAGGATTAAAATAAAGTAAACGAGGTTATGATCTTAAGGAAATGAGAAACGTGTTTCCTAGCAAGCTCGACGAGGATTTTGATCGGTAAATGCGTTCAATGCAATGCCTTTTAAAATATGTAAAATAGTAGCTCCAGTGCAGATTATTTTGAGAGTCGATAATTGCGATGTATTCATGCCTCAGTAGCCGAGACGATTCGACACTTTCGTGAAATCTATGTGAGCGTAATTGTTTGGCATCAGTAGCCACTTGTTACCAAGCTGAATATGGAATCTAAAAAAAACACAATCAGGATCATCAAAGAACAGAACCTACGCTAACACAGGAAAAAAAATACAATAGGACTAAGTGACAGGTTGAGTAATTTCGATATCCGAAACGCGCATACACCTATCAAGCACAAACACAGGTCTATGGAAACACACTGGTGAGGGCGAGCTGAATATATCAGCGTATGCGCGAATCTGGACGGAACGGAAACAGCATCATTAAATCGATCAGAAGCGGAAGTGTCAACTAGCCCGTAAACGTGGACGCTAAATGCAATGACGCTAATTAATTACTGTGAAATGAAGCTACGTCTCAATGAATAGGAATAACACAAGTTGGGCGTGTGTCAAATTGAATGGCGTGCGGTGGTGGTGTAACATCGATTAAGAAACAGATCACTAGTATTCGAAATAATAACGCGAGTTCCGATTAACTGACGGCTTACATCAACGCTTTTCAACAGATTGTTACATCGAAGTACACATATTTCAAGCTACTGAGTCTTGCGATTACTGCTAATCTCAATGATACATCGACAGTTCAAAGGAAGGCATAACCGCGTGAGGTCACCTGACTTGGCCAACAGTCACGTAGAAAAGCAATAAATCCCCCTCCAAAGTTTACCGGGTGGTTTTACCATGATGGATTTCTGGCCAGAATAGTAAAATGTGAGCTCATAGATTAGCACAGATGTAATAAAGTCGTTCTTGCAGGGAGGCCGCAATACTGGATAAAATCACAGGCTTCAAATAATTAATGAAGATAGGTGGCCATCGGCATTATTATCGGAAAAGGCAGCCAAAATGTTTAACCCATCCGGACAGATAGGAACTATCACTACGATCTTCACATTTACGATAAGTGACATCGGCAACACCGTATTTCGAGCAGAATGGTCGTAGATGTCCGGTTTATACATTATAGGTATCTTCTATCTGCGCTTTCGCAAGTCAGGTAGTATCATAGGTAGTCTTTATTTTTTGGTTCTGAGAGATGGGAATTTCGCCTTACTGTTGACCAACCATGACGTAAATCAGCACTATGCGGCTGGGCTACAGTCATTCAATTACACACCTACAGATAGTGTTCATTCGGGCTTGCACTGGATACCAAATATGTAAGTGAAACGACAATCGACGCAGCGTACGTGACTCGTGATGAGGTACGTACACAGGTGCTCTTTGGCGTCGCTCGTTGCAACAAGCAAATTTGGAAATAGACACTCCCGACCACATCATTCAGTAGTCGTAAATACCAAAGCCAAATGATCTATTTACGAGTCCCAAAAGAGGCTGACATCACAACGCCTCTAAAGATGCACTGTGCGTTGGTGATACTCACTGTGTTTCCACAACACGCCTCAGGAGATAAACGCACCTTCCCATGAGTAGCACACATGACTACGTGACGTGATAGGCAGCCACTTGCACTTAGTGTGACACGCTGCACTTTTGCAACATATTCCTCGTTTCATCAAAGCAGAAAGAAGACAACTGACGGCTCGAAATCCAATGTCATCGATGGCTAAACACCACATAACAACAGGTCACCAAGTTGATCCATTAAACTCATTCAATATACTGTTGCGCAATCGAAACTCGAAGTTATTAGCTTTCTGCGAAGTGATGCTCATTCGAACTTATCAGCCGACGCTATGTGCACAAAAGTGGTTGAGGCAACCTATCGGGTTGTGATGGTCATGATTACACAACCAATGATGTGCTTGTAGGCGTATTTAGTCCCTGTTTGTCATTATCTGTATGACATATATAACTGGCATTTTTTACGTTTGCGACTGATGAGAGTAAATGAAATAGTAACATATCACAATATGTCTTCTTGCTCTGATGAAATATCATTGCTCGCCGCCTATAGTGTTTACTCGATGACCTTAATAGTCGTTTTGCAGCACTGGAAACTGTAACATGACAACTAACCAACCCTGCCCTTGGGTGATCGATTAGATGAGTTGTGTTGGATGAAACGGTTCCACTGGACGCCTACAGGAACATACTATGTCGAGTGGTAACAAGTATCAGCAAAAAGAGACGTCGGACTACCAATTTTGTTACGAACATCTCCCGAACCACACTGTTTCGTAGCCACAGAAATGAACTGTAAAAGAAGCGGAAGAAGAAAAACCATTACAGAGAGATGATCGACGCCTATCGCGGATAGTTAGATCGAAACAGTTTACAAACGGTTTCAACTTGGTGTTCTTCCAGAACCAATTTGGATGACGAACAGAAATTATGAGATGAGGATGTGCCTAAGATGTGTCCCAACACTAACAGAAAAGCAAACATTACAACGACTGCTATGAGCCATGCAGTGCTGAGTTTGACAGTCAGGCATGACGAAGTGGATCGACGGATGAACGATTGAACATCACATATGGAATTGCAAAGCAAAAATGATCGACTCAGACCACCCTTGACATTACCTGTTCATCAACCCAACGTTGGATGTATCTATCTGGAGGTACCAACAAGATAGACAGAAGAAACGAACTACTTAACCTAGGAAGTGTGGTGGGGGGACGAGCGGACCTAGCAGAGACAACATCACGTCATCTATCTACCGGACATCAAAGGACCGGTTGATGACAAAAGAAGTTGGAAGTTTATTTCAGCCGCCAGGTCGTGATTCAATTGAACATAATTTGGATTAATTAGGTTGCACGACATATGAACACTGTAAACATCCCAACTGGAACATGTACCCACCGAAGCACAAAATAAAGTGCAGAGAAAACTACAGAAAAAACGGAGGTTGCTGTAAATGACAACGGAGCAGCTGACAAATGCAAAAACAGTGAATGAAAGAAGTTCATGCCTTCACTGAAAACATTGACTGTTTTACTGAAACATGTCTAGAATGCATCTGCGTAGCCAATTTTTTTTAAAAATAGAAAAAGCGAGTTGTGCATCTGAAGAATAGGAATCTGTAAACTGTGATGTGTCATCCCGAAAACTAAATAAACCCTGGACAAAAATAAACAATCAGAGGCAATCGATCATTTTCGATAAAGACGTGAAAACTGCCATGAACCGCACTTGCCTTGTACACTCCGTCGAACTTCCTCTCTTTCAGTGGTAGTTGTACACATCCTTGGGAGTGCTGTGGAATACCCGCTGTAATACATAAGTAGTCCTTTTTGATCCATCGGTGCGCAAATGCCTCTTGAAGTTTCAACGCAGTATTTCGATTCCTGAACGGAACAAGATATGTTTGAATGCAATGATATTACGAGCTTAATACGTTGTAAAAAAGGGCTCATGGGGAAGAGATTGCCGCTTATGATGAAGCTGTGATTGCACCTTAGAGTCTCACAGTACATATTCCGTAATGCACAATTCGCGATCAAGTGGAATGAACGACAACTGCCGTCTCATTCTATCGAAAGTCTGCCTCGAGAGTACATTGTTAGTATCAAGGAGGAAGATAAATCCACATCCACAGGTCTCAACTCTTTTAATAGAGAAGTGTTGATCCTGACGACGACTACACGACAACGACCGAGTGGCATTGATGCGACTGAGAGTAGGTGAGTTCCTAGAGTTAAAGCGTAACGGGACCAGGCTTACTTTGTCTTGTCTTGCTACCAACACAGCTGGAAGATATCGTCCATACAACAGGGGTAGATGGAATTTAATGTTAACAACCTTCTAAGATTGACATTCGACTCATGCCACCAGCGACACCAATGATCGGCAAACAATCTGAAAGCAGTTGGTTTAGTGGGTGATGTGACACAAAGAAGGGAAAACGTAAAAAAGATTCTAGTGACACGAAGCAAACAAACACTGCATGGGAATTCAATAGAAAAGAGTAGACGCCCAGTAAGGCTATCAGCTGCCGAGTGCCCTCAGTCCCATCCGGCCCTGATGGATTTCGAGTTTGGTGTGCTATTTGTTTGATGGTTCCATGTAAATCTTAATCTGGACTGATGTTGAAAAGGTTTATATACCTGATCGACTTACTCCTGGACTTAAAGGACCCCGAAGGATAGATCAATTGACTGAACATTCGTACAGCCCAGAAATACAGCAACTGGTGATCAGCAGTATGTGATCCTGTTCCAAAAGGTTTTATGCTCCATCACTCAAAACGGAAACCCGCTTGCTCATTCTGAATCTCAATGAGTGGGCGGAGTAGGATGGGCGTCAAAATCTTAGTTACGTATGGTGACCAGCATCAGTTAACGTTGAGTTACCTCAAACACAATAGTCATAACCGTTCATGCAGATAGGTCATTAAATGAATTAAGCGTAACCAATCAAATCATAGGGAAGCACAACATCCAACACAAACGAAAGCATGCACGCAGTGACAAATAAAAATTAGCCCACTTGCCTCGCAATCAACATCAAACCTGTACACTCTCTGTCAAGTCTATGGACGACAGACAGCTCATTTTCAATGGCTCCATGAGATGCCAGAGAGCGAATGTAGTGTTCTAACCGTGGGAGCAACTCGGATACGCTGTGTTTATGACCCGGTCCAGCTGAAATGAACGTGAAGTTGGATGATATAGAGAACCTTTTGAAAAACTGAAATATTCTGGAAAGAGCTAATTCCAAAAGAAGTGCTGTAATGAGAAAACATTCAACTGACAGGCATCAGATCCATGGACAGGTATGTTGCGGTTGTTTTTTGTGCTGTTTTTGTGAACTCTCATTAGGCGTCAGTAAACAGTGGAAAGAGATCGTCTACTAGTAACGACCTAAACGGCGGAAAGTCGCATGATACTTCAAATGGTTGAAGGTTGACGAATACATCAATCCAACGTTGAAACGCAACAGTGAGCGCGTTGTTCAAACAGTGCATACAAAAGATAGGGAAATACTTAATACAATGTGCAAGGTGTTTTACGGTGACTAAGTTATTGCACACAGTAATTTAATTGTACTATTCACGTGGAAATATTGGCACAGGAAGTTATTTATTCTGTACAAAAAGCTTAACGTATAAAAAAGGCACTACCACGAACAAATACATGTGTGTACAAATAGGCTCATCCGAACATCGGCTACTGGTCCCACAGAACCACTACGTCAATTGAAACATTCAATACACAGTCCGGAGTGCTCTGTTTTTGACAGTAATCGTCCACTTGATGTCTTTCGGATGAACAATGCTAAAAAAACTGATGACAATGAGTAGTGCATAACAGCGAAAGGTAGACTGAAAGACGCGATGTTCTCAGCGCGAAACCTGTTCGCGAGTACGGTTGATGGCCACGGGGACAAACGACAAGCTTTCGCGATTTCAATACAACTAGAAAATCTAGTATGAGATCGTTTAACATGTACTTATTCAACACTGGAATAGGAAACAAGAAAAACGAAACAGTTTGTACGTATTTCAATAATCCGTTTTAGATGATTTCAGATAAATGAACGAAAAACACTTCATGATTACACAGTTATTTGATAAACAAATACATCGTTAAGGATTTCTCTTTGAGTACTGAATTACCACATGATCCACTATGTCACGTGGACTTTATAAGACAAAGTTCCGAGGATCTGAATGCAGGTATGCAACACGAACTCAAGACCTCCGAGTTCGAAGTAAGGGTTCACACTACACGGCACAAGCATTACAGGAAACAACAACCGGATGCACAAATAAATTATCTGACGCTCACTTACGATGAGAGGCAAGGCCGTATGGTTTGTTGAGTATTATTACATTGTCTGAAATGAACAGGCGAAGATGAAAAGATCAGAATTAATTGGCTAAATAGACAAGGAGGGAAACTGCAAAATACGAATGGAAACTTTTAATTTTGAAGCTTGGTGCATGAAACTCCTATCATTTTGGGACTCATGCGATCCCTGGACGCTTAAGATGGTCCGATACCAATTTTGCGAGACCTGGTGCCAGTATAACATGACTTAGAGTTCCTTTGGCACTGCTGCATCGGCGTCTTCGAATTTGTCCAGATCGAGTGATTCACACTACAGCAGTGGAGCATATAGTGAAGACGGATACTTTTCACTAAAGTCTCAACACTGTATGAGAGTTTGCAATAGCACTGTTTTAACCGAATCACAATGGTGACACTTCACTACACATATATGAGACAAGATTGTGTTCGTCAGTATAGAGGATGCTTGTGTGACCGACGAACAAATCCGGGAGACGATTATTCCGATATTCGATGGGATACCTCGACGCGGTCGTGGTATATGTTCAAAAGCCATCGCGGAAAGATCGTGGACAATACGAGAGATCGAACAAACTGCCATTGGGGGAAATTGGTTCAATAAGCGGAAATATGCGGTAAAACACAAGCAAATAGGCAAAAGTGCACAGGATGTTCGAATGGATACTTCGTAATAGTTTGGGTTCAGAAACGCGAACGCATAATCGATGAAGCTACGTACGAATTGGACGATAAGGATCAAGCTCTGGTGAAAGAATTTCGCTATATTTATAATATCAGAGTCACATTTCTCTTCTTCATCTACTCAGTGTGCTTACTGAGGTCTGCTGTCCCGATTCGGTTAGAAGGCTTGTGAGTAAAAGCCAACAGGCAGTGTTGGGACATTAAAGTAATGTACCCATTTACAAGCTCTGTTCCATCGAGCTAGTGTGAACCACTTAGTCTGAACGACTTCGAAGACTCCGATAGAGCAGTACTAGAGAAACCCCTCGAGCCACATTAAACTGAATTCCAGTTAAGGTATCGAAATTAAAATGGAAAAAGTATAGTGTGTAGTAAAATAAATCGACCAGAAACCAAACCGAGGGCAACCGGAATTCAGTGATTTCTGACAGGTACAACAAACGAGGACAAGCGATGATGTACCACGAACATCCAGCACCGCCTTGGATAGAACGACAGCTGCCTCCTCCTCAGTCAGATATTGGAACTTGATGTGGTCCGCATCTGGTATCCTATAGCCAGGACTATCCAGACGTTTCGTCTTCACGATTTTGCCCACACCGCTCGGAAGGTCCAAGGCTAGGAGACAAGGTAAAATACCAGGATAAATATTTAAACCGACAGGTATGTATACAGCCTCAAACTAGTCCGTAGTGTTACACGTTTAAAAGTTAAGTTACAGAAGCATTCTTGAGTTTCTCCGTAAGCAATGAAAGCAAGACAATTCAGCAACGTAGGTAATTTGTGGACCCAAAACATGTTTACTTGACAAAATCTAAAAGGGAAATTTTTGAGTAACTGGGGTTCTGAATGAAAGGAGGTGCAGTAGCTGTCTCATCAACTCAAATGGACGACATCGAGGCCAAGACATCTCAGTCAAACTGAAATCAAAAAACTCTTTAGAAATGCTCGGCTATGTTTTCTTGGCTGATGTGCGCTACTAACGAGCTGCAATGTCAAGAGGACAACGGGCCTTCAATCTTGGCCAAACTGAGAAGCAACTGCCTTACACAACCTACCAGCAACTAATCATTGCGTGGAATAGCGGCTAATCGAAACTTGAGTGGGATACAGCGGGGAAAACAGTAACATAAAAGTAATTCATAAAAGAAAAAGGCGATGAAAGACGAAAGTGAACCCGAGCGGAATCTGCAAAGAGCAATTCTGTCAAATGTAGAAACACATCAGAACAATCAACCTGGTCATACGTACTTGTGCCGGTATACAAATTCAGTTTCGTTTTCTCGCGGACTTCTTTCACCACATCCGCAACACGAAACATACATTGGGTGGGCTCCGTCACGCTTTTCGTTGTTTCGATGTCCACATGTTTTCTAGGTGGCAACCTGCTGTTTAAAGCTTGTCGGTTTGATTTGGTTTTCGCTGTCAAAAAATATGCGGATGGGAATAGTGTCAATCACATCAACAACACGGACAGTACACTTAAAATTGCTCAATCGGTTAGTCAAGCTCCCAAAAAACAGTACAATAAAAAGCAAGGATTCACCAATGCTGCCCATTCTGATTGGTTGTGATCAACAGAAAGAAGACAAGGAGGAAAAGTTTCGCATCGTTTACTGCGTTCCTGTCACTCAGATCTGAGTTCAAAAACAGTTCATTCAAATCTCGCGGCTTCTGTGGCCAAACACAGTAGTCCAAATTGTCTCCGTCCCACCTATCCAGCCCGATTAACACTGACTACAGAGGACTGGGTTCGTTTGTATTCTTAACCACAGCGAAGTGATGTTGATCATTTATTCAACCACACTGTCCACTCCTTATTTGTTGATCAATAACCCTGTGTTTTTCACTTAAATTTTGTATAACTGTATCAGCCAGAGAGGAGAATATACTGAAAACAGTCTGTTCGCTGAAACTTTGTTTTAAAGATTGATATGCAATCACATGTCATAAATCAATAGCTGTTTTCTGGGACCAAAAAACGCCATAAAAAATGGAACTGGATAGCGAATATCTGTGATATGAATTACACGAGTACGTATGCATAGAAACTTGACTTGACCACTTCTGTTCTACGGTCAAATGGTTACCCCGAAAAGTTTACAGAAAGGCAGAGTAGACAAAATACCCTATTCGAACGGGTGATCGTTGGAAAGAAAAGAGGGATTCCATATAGAGTTGTCTTTTAAAAGTGATTACATCACGTATCGAACAACACAATGGCTGAGAAATTCAATTGAGCGAACAGTTAACACAGCCGAACGTTCTGTAGTAGCTCAGACCTGGCAATTACCAGCGCCTTCAATCAAAGGGGATCAGCCTGTCGACACACTTTGTGTCTACTAATTTACATGTAGATGCAGAGAAAATTACACAGGCAGAACCGATATATGCTTGATCTCCATTTGCTTACCTGGGTGCAGAAGTTCGTAGTACTGAAGGACGGCAATGTTACTTAAACACGTAAATAGCCAGGTTCTTCAGTCACTAGACAGGCCATGCACACACGTTATCGATCCGGCTTGTGCATTCAGAATCCCGTTAAGTCATCCTAATCCAACGTTCCTACGGTTTGCTGAAGCGATCACACCCAATCGACTCAAGCCAGCCCTGTGTGTAGAGATATAACTTGGTAACGTGGTAACGTGGTAACCTATGCTAGCACGCATAGTGAATATCCAGACCTCCCCCGAAATTTGTCTGCTATAAAAACCGATTCATGTCATTACAAATTTGGTGCTGATGAGTTACTACGAAATGCCTACATATGCCACTTTTCGCGTTTTGTCGGAAGATCAAGTATCTCGACAACTGACTGAAAGGTGGAAGCAGATAGTCAGTAGCATAGATGAGGAAATCTTTTAAGGCAATCAGAACAGTTGTAGTGTTATGAAACTATAGAACACAAGCAAATGATTAGGAGCTAACGTCCAGCGACAACCACAAGGGGTTCGTAAGACGTTTGCGAGGGATCTGTTTAGCTCGATCAACAACTCGTCAACGTGAATTTTAGCTCGCCACACCAACCTGTACCCTAAGGAAAATTGACACACACCATCCGCGTTCCTCCACTCAATAGTGAACAGCTGGAGAAGCAGTGAGGAGTGCGTATACCTCGACAATAAGCGAAAAATAGAACTGCAACAGCTTTCACCTTTATTAACGGCACCAAGAAGCAGATACTTAGACGCCAAAACTTGATAATTTGAAGGCGGTAGTCATACATTTATCGATCTGCAACGGAACCATATTCGATAGATTGTCGAGTTTAGTCGGAACCTCGTAAACATGGTTTTCAAAGCCAGACAATAAACGGTAAAGAAATATAAGAGGGACAAGTTAGACATAAAATTGCCAGCACTGACGTTGGTACGTACTTTTCCTAAAATCATGGGTCGATTGGGTAGTACTGGATGGAGGAATGATTGGTGAGGGCTCATCACGTTGTCTAATTTCATTATGATGTACTGGACGAGGCGGCGGGTCCAGATTCAAACGAGGATCCTCGAAAGGGCTGAATTTAGCATTCGAATGTGGACTTGTCACTAGAAGAACCAAAAAACACGATTGAACTGGATAAAAATAAAGGTGTACCGAAAAAACCTAACCCAGGTTCAAAGTAACAGGCCACATACGTTCATTATGCAGTGGAAAAAAGTCCAACAGTATCCGACGTTCACAGTATAAAAATGAATTCGAGGAAGAGAAGCATGATATGTAAACCCGCAAGATAACTAGGCACGGAGGTGTGAGCTGGGATGGGAAGCACGGAGAGTTAACGACAGAAATCTATCGTTTCGTTGTAACGTGAAGTTCTCATCAGAACATTTACGTGACTGTCTCATTTTAAGAACATAATTGCAACTAGCATACCTTATACGTTTTGCAGTTCTCACTATCCATTTCTCGCCTGGCACAGGTCAGGGTCTTAAATTAGACCCATGTGTTTCCCGACTACACGTGACTTTGTTTGTTATTCGGACCGTGCGATTCACTCAGTCAGTCTGATGTGATGTGCTAAAACAGCACGTTGTAATGTGTGGACTGATTGTATGGTCTTAAACGTTGCCCTCTTCCCATCAGGAGATCACTAAAAACTGAGTAAAGACGACTAAAGAAGATGCCATGTAACTCGTAAAAAGAAAAGTAAGCAAAATGGTTAACTGTTCATTTTAGCAGTAAGTTGTGTTTTTACGCTCGCGAAGATACCAGTGGAAGAAATTTAACGTTACTGAGACTACGTGTGAAACCTGAAGTAAGCCATGCTTTAACCGCAAAATAGTTGTGTGGGTTTGGTTTCATGAATAAATTATGATCGGATCATAGTTTCCTAACTAACAGCTTAAGTGAAGTTGAAAAGAACTATAATCTAACAATGTCGGAATAGTCCGCTGTCTCATATTGGAAGTATTTGGGTCAATTGTCTGAAGAGCGAACGAATTGTACACAACACTCTTCGGGAGCATATTAAGCTGCCCCAACACAGGCGCCAGATGAAAACTAACAAAATTGAACATATTGATTCGAAACAGAACGATAAGGCTCGATAACGAAGTCAAAGAACTGAGAAAAGCCATAAACAACCAGCGGTATTTAGTACACGACGTTTAGAACGTCATGAAACAGTCCAGGAACAGCGCGATAAAAGTTAACGATAAGGCTTGGTGCAATTACTGCAGGAGGAGCTGTAAATTCAGACCGGTGTTACTCAAAACTGCAAAACTACTTCATTTATGAGTGTAGCCTTCCGTTGCCTATCCGGTAGGGAAACATCATCGCTTTAACTTGTCTATTTAGACACAATGACGCAATGCTCGTTACCAACCTTACGCTGCTCGTTAGTCACTGGGATATGTGCCAACAGCCGGCTGACATAGATCACAATCGAAAAGTAGTGAGGCGACAGAAGTGTGTGAAGTGAACCAAACAAAACACAACCGTTTGGGAAGGCCGACCGAATAAATGTACAACTATCGTTAACCAGTGCAAATCAGTTAAGGCAGGTAACCGCACTAGAAATCCTGTGGGATGTTTATGCTTTCACTGGATGTGTGGTGCAGTGTGTACATTCGTCTAATAATATCAGGTCACGTTCCTGTGCGTCCCAGTGCGTGGACGACGGCTCATCACGTGCGAAGCGCGTGCACCCCAAGGTCAGTCGCGCACAGCCGAATTTGTGAAGGCTGGATGCGTCGCTGATCAGATAAATCAGCTGTTGACGCCCATCAAAGTGATTAGAAAAACGAGACGGCAGGTCATCTGCAAGTTTTGAGAAGACAAATAAAAAACGATGGACTGCCGAAACGCACATAAACTACAACAAACTGTACGATTATACTAAAGGGGATGAACACCAAAGATGAAGCAACCAAACGCCCGCGTCATTTCACCCGATATGAACACTTTCATTCTGAACATAAGTACGGCGAAATCGGCAACGTGTCACACAGGAAAACGATCAGGCGATACATTTTCGAACGGATACAACGCATGGTATCCAAACTAACATAAGTGCCACACCTAGTTCGTATGCCGCTTACGGCAGACGACTTCAACTGTCCAAAACTAATCCATGTACATAATTTATACTTTTGCAACATATGGTTACCAATAATTGTTCGTCACTAAGATAATGGTATTACGTCATGCCTGTTAATCGATGGAGAATCACAGACAGTGTCGGGTTAGCAAGTGATTGTCGCAGACTCGTAACAAATAGTAGTGGGGTATAAAACCATGGCTATAGACATGCAACGATTGCCAGTGTTATTCCAATGATCGATGCAACGATCAAGATTGGCCATTAAAGAATCGAAAACACACTGATAGCGCGTATTCCGGAACGCTTGGGATGCGCTATCAGTTGGTCAACTAATTACGTTGCACAGCTTGCGATGGTTAGGTCACGTACTCCGTATGTCATCTAATCGTTTACCGTACCGGGCATTATATGCTGAGGCCACCAAC
>JTDE01002091.1:70567-90295 GCA_014338405.1 Paragonimus skrjabini miyazakii | reverse complement strand
AATGGCATACCTGTATCCATTCCATTTCCGCTTCTTCCTCTTAGTCTTTTCTCAATAATTTTCACCCTTCTTAGTAACGTTTGCTTCTAGGATATTCCACGTCACTGTTGAGGTGGGCGGCGGCCCGAGCCGCAGTACCTTTTGGTCAGGCTCATGGCTGTTATGATGATGATGATGATGATGGCCAAAATCAACATTTTTTAGTCGAGCTATTCAGAAACTGATTCACCTCTATATCCCTGCTCATAATTGGTTCTAAAGATGGATGGCCTGGCTACGACTTGTCAATGCTGGTTTACGTTTTCGTACACTGATTGTACAACAGAGTACCAGTACATCTGATGTTAACGTTCTGGTAGTTTTTGTCTAGCCACATAGATAGGTGGGTGAGTCAGCGACTCAAACAATTATCTTATTCCGGTGTCAAGTAGGCCAGTCGTCACTTCAAATGAAGTAATATCATCGAATCCAGACAAGTATCGGTTTACCTACAGCTGTGGGTATGAAGAACAGAAAGTCGATGTAGTCAAGTCATCTAGTAGTTACTGTCGTTGAAATCATATGGTGGTGTCGTGCGCTAAACGTTAAACGCATACACCTACTCAGAGAGGGCCAGGTTGCTTCATTTCATGTGACTAGCACGAAAAGGAAAACGGGATAACAAATAGAGCTAGTATATGGCTCTGGGGATAATAAAAGAACTGCGGAAGCCAGCGCAGACAAATAGATTTGGAAATAAGCGGAATCACATGACCAGATCAGTACTTTGAAATACATGTGCCAGTATACCAGTCGAACGAGTAAACGCGCATTTAAACCAACAAAAAATCATCAACCGACTTGGATGTGAACCGCATCGACAAAGTCAAACAACAACGTAGTCGTGCCACATCTTGCCGTAAGCAATTATCACGTGCATGTGTCGAGGACGATTTTGATAGTTTACAGAATTCTAATCAATCAACCAAAGACATTCAGATAATGGATTTTGATAATGACCCAACAGATCCTCGACTGCTCATCAGAAATCACCAACAAATCAAGTAAACCAACGTTGTGTTCAGAAACACAGTTCAGTCAGATCCTACAAGTTCCGTAGCCTTGACGATCACACAGATAGCTGACCCCGGTTGCGGCATGTGTCCAGTAATGAATATCGTGATAAAAACTTCAACAAATTAGATAAAGGACCTATACCAAGATCCCACAAAACTGACCCGATAAATAACTAGAGGAAAGGTATAATCATCAAGTTTCCATGTCTTTAAATGGGACGTTTTACGAAAGTAATAATGGTCACAGTACCCGAGCCAAATATAGCTTCCTCATAAGGAAGCCGAGCACAAGAACCACGGGCGCAAGGTAAAAGTACAATGAACTGTATTATGGGAATTGAGTTTCCGTATAGTATTCAACCTGTACGCAACTTACATGATCTGCTGAATGCTAGAAAACCGTACAACGTGGGATTAAATAACAGGATTTTCACGTGGCCAACTTGATGAACAACTCTGATTTAAAAGTAGCACTCAAGATGGCCGGTTAATTGAAAATATGTAAACTTATCTAAAAACAAATTCACTCACCACTTTGTATCTGTGTTCCGAAGTATTCTTTGTCAATTAGGTTATCAGCTTCATCAAACTGCAAGTCCCCTGCAGTCCGATTCAAGCCATTGTGCACAGAGGAAGAGGGCGAATTTGAGGAGACTTCATCTGTAAAATGGTAAAAGCCGTACACCGAAAACTTAAAGCCGACGTTCAGGATACACTAGGCACCCTTGTAAAAAAAACACGTCATTTGTCCAAGTGCACAAAGTATAAGTTCACGAGGAAGCAGGAGAACGAGTGACAGATCACTGATACGGGTCAGCTGATGTGCATCTTACTGATCGGCTTATTCGGACGAATAACGCACAGGAATAGGCAACAAAACTAACCACCGATATACAGAGGATAATTTAGGCGAAAAGTTCACGAGCACCCTTGAAAGTGCCACATAACATTTAATCACGAAGTAAACAAAACTTCTTCACACCAAACAGCTGTGCTTCAAGAGAAATGATGCGCAATGGCTGCATAAAAAAGCCCCTCCGATTTTGTCCTTAAGGATGATGCGTACCACCACGTCACAATGGGTACTTGTACACTAGTCATTCAAAAGATAAGCAGTGCAGGTACTAATACAAAAATGAAGGCCTTAGATATAGTCATGCAACAGACAAGCCAGTAAGTACAACTGCTTTATGTCTGACAGCGAGATACTGATAAGCCTGGTATAGATATACCTGGAAGAGCTAAGGCACAGTCCTCGTGATCAGTATGGCACACTGGCTTGACCATCCGGTCAAGGTAACACAGAAGGTCAGGAATGCGTGGACAGTGAATATGCAACACAGCGGAACTGCAGTTATGTTTGTGACACTGCCGTCTTCCATATGAGAGGAAAACGGTTTGGAAATATAACCATCAAACAGAGTGGTCATAATTGCCTGCAATTATTCAACAAAGTCAAAAAAACTTCTTTGAAGGCTGATGTAGCTGGAAACAAATCTACTATGCGCAGTAGTAACGAGAAGTAAACAACAATGTCACACCCACCACGTTTCTGTGCCGTTTTCTTGGTTTTTGGTTACGCTGGTCGTCGACGAGAAAACGTAAAAAAAAGATGACACACTTACAACTGGTCGCAGCGATTTGACAGACGAGCTACACACTTTGAGGAATAATCTCACTGACATGAGCAAACTCGTTCAGCTGTGAACAATGGGAGTAGGTTAGTTACAACGTTCCCAACAATCTCCAGCGGACACCGAAGTAAATCCGGAATTCGAATCATTGTAACGATTAACAGCAGGACCAGTTTTCTAATGTTCATTTCAAAGACGGTCGTGAAGGGTTATCTGAACTGATCATATGTGGAAGAGATACTTATTGAGTGGCATTTATCAACGGTCATTCCCATCTTTGCAGATCATGTTAGAACACATCGTCTAAATAAGAGATACTACCATTATCTATATGGCAGCCAGACCGACATAATGCGATGAAGTCAGAAATACAAAGAATACCAGATACGTGGAAGAGTAGGCGGGTTTTTGACTCATTCCTGGAAATATCGGCATTTTTTCCTTGTGACATTTTCCTTCATGATTTTTGATTAGGCTACTCGACATACTATGAGGCTGCCTTCACCAGCGAAACACACGAATTTGCTAAAATTCCGTGTCCACTCTGAAGATGAGGTACGCATTTATGGGCAACTATCTCGAACGTTCGTCACTTTAACCGGAGTTCAACGGAGATTTCCGACTTCTCACTACCTCTTCAACATGTGATAGGTTATATTCTGTAATGAGCGCTCGGAGGTTTCGAGGACTTTGGAGTAGACTTGTCGCTAGATAGCAAGCCGAGTGAAGTCGAGTGTACGAATGTCGCCTTGTTTAGGTAGCTGTTCTGCAGATAGTGTGAAGACCATACTGAATAGGATAGTTGATATAACTGGTTTGTAAGAGATGTACTCGGAACCCTCAAAATATAGTACTGCTATAGAACTAGTTTGGCCGCCGTTCGGTCTTTGCGACTGTGAAAAGGCCCGTCGAGACTGTTAATTGCCACACAAATGCAGATAGTGACCTCAACAGGCTGTAATAGTGTTGTGCTGATGCTCGTAATTTACAGCGGCATAAAGACCTCTTGAGATCGATTGAATGCGTATGTATGTTCAGTCTTGTCATATGACTCAAGGACTTGGACATCTGCACACAGTATGCAAAAAAGCGGTTGTTACTGTTTTCCTTGTCAATAAGCCTGCACCAAATGTGCTGATCGTGTGAGCAACACAACACACTTGAGAAGATCAAAAGATCGCGACCGATCGTCATTAATATCGAAAGCAGTAAATTGACGGCTGAAAACGACGCTTAATCATAGTTGTGAGGAAAAAAGAGAAAGCTCACCCCCGCTTCTAAATCATAAAAGAAAAAGAAGGAATGGGGTCCAACGCATAAGGCTTTTTATCTGAACACCAAAGTGATTATACCCTGCAAGCAAACAACCCAGTTGCAAGTGAGAGCAAGGAAACATCCGCAAGTCAGTTTCCCTGCGGCTTCTAATGTTGTACTTTGGTAACTTTTCACTTCACAAACAACGGCAGCAATCATGCTACGGAAACCAATTTGCTGACATCTCGTCTAACGTCTCGGACTTAGACCTACATGATTTGCAGTAGTTGAAAAACACCACTCTCAAAGTAGCGATAAATGTGTACATTTAGGGTGTCGGAAAGATGCTCCTCTGTCGGCAGAGATAACCTCGACTGACGAAGATCGCCTAAGTAGGAAAACTGAGTATTAATATAAGCTCTAATATATCCGGAAGAGTGGCTCACCGCTTTGCATCTGTGTTCCAAAGTATACTTTATCAATTACGCCGTCAGACTCATCAAACCGCAAATCGGCCGCAGTCCAACTCGAACCACCATGCACGGGAGAAATGAGTGAGTCTGAAGAGTACCTGCCTGTAAAGCAACATGAATAGGACAACCGAGAGATGTGAACGCGTCTTCAAGGTACACAGTTATATTTGTGCACAAAAAAGGTAGTTGTCTGAATCGACAAAGAAAAACTTAACAAAGTAGTCTGCAATCATCATAATCAAACATAAATGGTTTGAGTTTATGCCTAACCGCTAAACAACCACGAAGAGCAAGGCGTGGACAAGAAGATAGTTGAGGGCATTTCACAAATAATTGCAGTTACGTCTGTACCCAAGCATTCAACGGCGAAGTGACCACATCTTGAGAACAAAAACAGAGCCACCAGTGAAAGAAGTCGTTAGCAAGAGAGCTTTCTTACGATTTACACTGTCCCGAACCATTAAGTGCATTACTTCACATTTACGCCATCGAACCCGATTAGCCCAGATGTTACTCAAACTCTTCAATCGCCTAATCAGTGAGTCGCTAGGTCGCCAGCTCAGAAGACGAATCCAATCTATGGTAACTAATCTCTTGCTGAATGACCGTATTTTTTAAAACCAGGTTCATCACACACAATGCTGCAACATCTTACACTTAGTAGATGCAAAGGCTATAACAAACTGACGAACTGAGGTTTCCAGGTTGATTAGGATGTTCCGGCTCCTCGTGAACCCTCATCAATCAGAGCAATGTTGTGTGCATACTGTACGTCTCGACGTCGGGTGTCTGGAAACATTTCCAAACCATCATATTCGAAGTCCGCAAGAGCGTACTCTGAGTCATCGTCTATCGTAAATTTGAATGGACGGCCCTGTCACAAATGAAGGTCCGCGATAAATTACCATAAATCTCGAAATACGCCAGAGGAAGGTCGAAACGGGCGATATCAGAAACAGTGTCTCGCAAACCCGTGCATATATCACTGTCATACAAGGGTGAGGATGTAACCAGCCTCATCCAACGTAGACTAAAGTGTGCCCTCAAAACTCCGTACAACGCGGTAGAATTAAGACTGATCAACCAGATGACACGTCTACCTTGCACATCGAGGGAAGACTCAAGTAACTCACTCGCCACATCCAACATTATTTATGAATTCACTTGTACTTGTTGAGTCAAGTACATCGGCCGAACGGTGAGAACGCTTGGGACACGTGTCTCGGAGCACATTCCCAAATGGCTAGTGAACAACAAAACCGGCGTCGCTCAATCTTCTATCACACGACATTTGGAAGAAAAGGGACAAGTAATTCAAGTGGAGAAGGCTTTTCGTGTGTATCGCCCAATCAATAAGCATAATTTACCTTTTGCTGACGCCGTTGTGATACACCGTTACAAATCCTCACTTTGTATACAGAAGCAAACGGTAGTTAACCCATCACTACCATGGTGTTAAGAGCTTGTAATCATTAGTCTATATTATTCGTCGGAAAATTCCAATAATATCAAAAGTAACGATGTGGCGAACAACTGTTTTCGATAATTCTTTCTCAAGTCAATACTATTACATAGGTTTCATCAAGATGTCCCAAGACAAGACGCAAAAAACAAGAAGTGATTGTTCACGAATGACAATGAAGGCTAATATTAGACTACGCACACACTAATTGGTTAGGCCCAGGCCAGACGTTAGCTGGATGTTACGTCACACGGTCAGGGTCGAATGTTTGTGTGTGGTTAGATTTGATGTGATTGATCTGTGACCACGGAAGTTGCAAAGACTGAACGAGCTTCTTTTGAGAGCACAGGTTAGGGTTGCGGAATCTAATAGCGATCGATTCGGCGGTCGCCAGAATGCGCTGACGGACTGTTTTTGGTTGAGAGCTCGCAACTCTGTAGACAACCTGGAATGCTTTGCTGATGTCTATGCGATGATTGGTGTCAGCTAGATGTGCAACAATGGCGCTGGTAATTGATTTACGACAACCGGTTCCAATTCAAGCTGGATGATGTTCCTTGATCCTTTTTGACAAGCGCCTAGTCGTACGACCGACATATTCTGCAGTACAACAGCAGCATGAAAATGAATACACGAGCATTGACTGATCGTGGACTGGTAGCTTGTCTTTCAGGCTCAATCTTAACATCGGCATTGTTATGAACCAACTTCTTAAGGTTGCCGCTGGAAAGGTACGTTTAAGTGATGGGTACATGCATCGGTTGAACTGATCTGCTACAGTATCCCCTTTAAACGGGAGTTTATAAACACAAAACTATTGAAATTGGTATATTGTCCTGTCCATGTAGGTTTACGATACACCGACCTACTCAGTGTACCGTCTCCACGTCTGGTCAATTTGACATCTAAGAAATGGAACTCGTTGTTCAATTCCTCTTCGGAAGTGAAGCGCAGTGAGGTGTGTGCTGCATTAAAAATCTGAAGGATGGTTGTTAACTCGTCTTCTGACTGTATAACGACGAATATATCGTCTACATACATTGAGGGTGCACCCTCAATGTTCAGTTTTCGTTCAACGGTGAGCTGTATCGACAATCGGATGGAGTAGCGATGGGATCCCCTTTAGGTCTGTTACTGGCAGACGCGTTCATGGGCAAATTAGAATCCCAACTTCAGTCGACCATTCAGAGTCTTGACATGTACCACCGATATGTAGACGATATATTCGTCGTTATACAGTCAGAAGACGAGTTAACAACCATCCTTCAGATTTTTAATGCAGCACACACCTCACTGCGCTTCACTTCCGAAGAGGAATTGAACAACGAGTTCCATTTCTTAGATGTCAAATTGACCAGACGTGGAGACGGTACACTGAGTAGGTCGGTGTATCGTAAACCTACATGGACAGGACAATATACCAATTTCAATAGTTTTGTGTTTATAAACTCCCGTTTAAAGGGGATACTGTAGCAGATCAGTTCAACCGATGCATGTACCCATCACTTAAACGTACCTTTCCAGCGGCAACCTTAAGAAGTTGGTTCATAACAATGCCGATGTTAAGATTGAGCCTGAAAGACAAGCTACCAGTCCACGATCAGTCAATGCTCGTGTATTCATTTTCATGCTGCTGTTGTACTGCAGAATATGTCGGTCGTACGACTAGGCGCTTGTCAAAAAGGATCAAGGAACATCATCCAGCTTGAATTGGAACCGGTTGTCGTAAATCAATTACCAGCGCCATTGTTGCACATCTAGCTGACACCAATCATCGCATAGACATCAGCAAAGCATTCCAGGTTGTCTACAGAGTTGCGGGCTCTCAACCAAAAACAGTCCGTCAGCGCATTCTGGCGACCGCCGAATCGATCGCTATTAGATTCCGCAACCCTAACCTGTGCTCTCAAAAGAAGCTCGTTCAGTCTTTGCAACTTCCGTGGTCACAGATCAATCACATCAAATCTAACCACACACAAACATTCGACCCTGACCGTGTGACGTAACATCCAGCTAACGTCTGGCCTGGGCCTAACCAATTAGTGTGTGCGTAGTCTAATATTAGCCTTCATTGTCATTCGTGAACAATCACTTCTTGTTTTTTGCGTCTTGTCTTGGGACATCTTGATGAAACCTATGTAATAGTATTGACTTGAGAAAGAATTATCGAAAACAGTTGTTCGCCACATCGTTACTTTTGATATTATTCGTCAAGTGGTTGTTAGTTTATTTAAGTGTTTTGGTTGTATCGTTTACATAAGTTCATTTCCTTCTCTTATCTTAAGCTTTATCTTGGATTGTCTATTAGCCTCCGTTTATTTCCACGTGTCTTGCTGTAAAGCCGATATTGTCTGCATCGTTAGGCTCTTACTCGACCAGTTTACAATTTGAATTTTGTTCGTTTGTTTTTAACTAATGATGACCCATTTGAACATGACTGGTTCTATGTGCTATTCTCATTCCATCTGATGATTCGTTCCTATTTTACGCCTATTTACATTGATGTATGCTAAATGATCATAGTTCGTGTATCGTAACCGAAGAGATCGGTCAAAATGTCTCTGCAGATTACATCTTAAGTAACTCTACCTACGAAGTATAATTCTTGCAAGCAGCTTGGGAGCAATAAGAATCACGCCAGTTACTAGGTGGTTTGCATACTGATTGTCGGAACCTTTTCCGAAAATGGGAATGGTGTTTGCAAAACTCTAGCCACTTGAAACGACCTTGGTGACTCAGGGTTTCCGAGGCAGCGTTGTCCGCTTTTCGAGTGAAGCTTGGGTCCCATCTACAAAAAGGGCGGGAGAGAGACTATCCGTAGTCAACCGTACGGGTAGCTAGTTGAGCTGCTGTTGGTAATGCTCAACCCAGCGTCTTAAACGTTGTTGGATAGACCCACCAACGGCTTCGCAGACTGGTTTGCTCGCACCTGGCTTCCTACTATGTGCTGCTCAAATGAGATGAAAAAGTTTTCCACAGTTCCTAGTAGCAGCAGCTTGGTTTATACACCTCGCGATGATCTTTTAATGGCCACGGAAGGTTCCAAGTGAGCAGTCTTGCTAACTGAATAATAACCGTTACAAGATGGAATATTCGGACAAGCGTCAAGAAGTTCCAGCGATGACATAGAAACCCAGCGGCTGACAGCTGAACAAACAGCAGGACCACGTTTATACAGCACATGTGTACAACAGGTCTCAACGCTGGCCGGGGGTGGAAACCGAAACTAAGGGCAAATGAACCCTGGCGGGTGTGGAGCGATTATGTAGCCCCTAGTTTAGATACGCTCACATGACGACGAAATAGCCTCTCTAGAAACGCAGAGGAAACGTGGAACATACCAGTGCACGACCGAAATAAACCAAAATGGGCTAGATTGATTAGCAGCCATAGAAACAGCCACGCCATTGACAGCTGTATCGTCAATCTTGACGACGGAAGCTGTCAGGTGGTGCGTTGACTTCGTGAAAACCGAAAGCTGGTTCGCATCAGAAAAAGACGATTATCAACACAAAGCTGCTAGACATTCACAGCCGTCTGTTAGACGAGTAACGTAAGAGAACTGGCCAATTAAATCATGCTCACCAGGACTTATTCTACTTACTTGATGGTTCAGCTCTGTAACCAGTACTACAATGTCGGTGAAGCGTACAGAAGGTTAGCGAGCAGGTGATAAAAATGATCTTTGACAACGTTTGGACTATGGGAGCATATGTCGTAATAACAAGTAGATAGCGGACGCCCCCCCCCGAAGTTCCAGCAGTACCTATGAGCCCGGAAGCACGAATGACTGTCTAATAAAACAGTGCCTACCCTACGTATAAGTTTAGGGCAATTCCAACATCAATTTAGCCGGTGGTTTGAGACACATGGTCGTAAAAGAAACGTACATTGTGAAACGGTCCACGGGGATTGAAGGTTATGTATTTACACATATACAGAGAATTGTTTCATGTAGATTCATAAAGCGCCTGGTAGCTAAATTCATTGTCTAGCAAGAAACTGGTTTGTCAGTGCTGTGAGTTGTAATTCTAATGCGACGTTCAGAGTTGATTAAGAAGCGTTTCAATTCGCGGTATTCAGTCACCGTTGTTCGTATCAATCATTCGGGTTCGTGTTCAAAAGGATTCGATTACCACAGATTGAAAGTATAGTAACGTACTTCAACGACAAGACAGATATCGATGACCGGAGCCTCCAATGATTAAGATCTCACTGCCGACTTGTCTGCGTCAATTTTCGAATATTAAAGATAGCAAGCTTAACTGGCGTCCGAAGGAAGGTAGCGGTTTCTTCCGGTCAGGCACAGATATCACCTTGAGCAACTAATGTAAGAGAAGCACGGAAAATGTTTGTTGAATCCTAGATTCTGAAACATCTCCGCTCACAGTGCATAACCTCTCCAATATCAGAGTTTCTGTCAAGGATTTGCAAGCTAAACGGTGCAAACATTATTATTGCCAAACGAGGAAGATGATGGTTACAACCACCATTATCCAAATTACGATTCTCAGGATTTTAACTAAAACCACTGGTTTTCACTGTGGTGAAGTAAACATGATTACCTACTCATTTTCCCCATAACCCAAGCGTGTATCTGGAGACGGTAGCATATTTCATGCACAGTAATCATGTAATCAATTTTTACTACGTTGCGGAGAGAATTAATGATACTGTCCGGTTCCCACCAGACGGAACCAACATCGGTGAAGTGACACAAAAAATAGTCCGCTATGAAAGAAACGCAAACAATGCGAGATAGCTGCCAACCATCCCATATTTAAACCATCGAGTCACCGCTGGTTGCCGGATGCTAAAAATAAGGTGCAGTCGCCATTCAGTGTCAGGCTTTCAGAAATTCTAAATCAGCGGACACACAGGTCACATATCTGGGCGCTCTAACCTCAGAGTAGTGTCTTGAATCTAGTTGAACTAAAGCAACGACGATCGTCGTGGGAAGTACGGTTTATGCCTCCACACCAGACTGACTAACAATCATAAACACTGCTCCTAAGCCAATTAGCAGCCTATGTCAGTTTCCATCTTCACAATATTACCGCGACATCAGTGGAAATTGAAAAAAGACCTGAAGGCGGATGAAAAAGCATAGGTTGCAATGATAGACCCAACTAACTCAAGCTTACCAACTATGTCAAATGATAGGTATGAATGTTAAAACAAAACTTTGGGAGGTGGCTAGATTTTACAACCACCATCATCCTCTATGATTGTTGTTGTCTGCGAATCTTGCCGCCTCGGACTATGAATGTGAGAAACCAAGCTCCATGACGACGAATCATGTCAGTAGTGTACTGCCTAAATCCCAAAGACAATTCAACTACTCGCATGAACTTTCCAGATACTTGAATTTTCCAGATCTTATCCTGAGAATCCCCAATCAACAGGTGTAGAAAGGATAAGCTCCGAAAGAAGGAGGTTTACTACGCTACCTTGGAAGTTATCCATAAGAATGTTGTATTTGTGGGCCACAAACTGCCATAGGAACAAATCGATGTTTTTAAAACTCCCGGTACATGTTTCAAGTTATCTGATAAACTGACCAAGATCCAATCAGAATATTCGAGAAACAGCCAGTATTCAAGTTGTGACTTCAGATTGACCAACCCCCACAGCTTGTGATGCAATTTGTTCATCTGTTCAGAGTAAATTGTGTAGTCGATGAGGAGAAGACCTCACCAGTTAGCTAACATAAGTACTCTGCTAAGCAGACATTAAAAAAGTCAATGAACCCCAAGAGGGGTAACTGCATAGAAACCGACCTGTGGAACACGCGCGAGCCCAGGTATTTCAGACGATTAACAAACCCGATGTCTATTTTTTTTAACCTCAGAATATAAACAGAGGTAGACGTCAGCCATTACGAAAAACGGCAACAATTTTAGCTCACCCACGTCAAAGAAAACATTCATGGGGCTGACAGCACTTTAGTCTGGCACTAAAAACGGCGAGGTAAATCGAAGAGTTATGATCGCTTGTGCATCGCGTAGTCTAAAACCAACCCTCGGTAAAGTGTACTACACCATCCGAAAAAACAGGAAAGTTCCGAAGCATTGAGCCGTTCACTCCAATCCCAAGTATTAACAGCTTCCGTGGAAAACAGTGTATAGTTTGCTACCACTCACTCTCCGTAAGCGTTAACCAATTGTGAAACCGGGTCTAAATTTACTGCAAGTGAGAAAATCAAGTAAATATTTGACATATGATTATAGGCCTTGTTGGAGATTAAACTGCAGCCTAAAAGTCACATTGAACCATTCCCCGCGAAATTTCAGTGCTTTGTGATTTCACTAGTAACATTTTCCATAAAACCGATATTCCATCGTTTTCTTTGCAAAGGTAATGATGAACATATAGGAAGTCAACAACGTCTTGTTACCTCTATCGCCACAATGCTGAATTTCAAGTAATCCTGTCTAGAAAGTTTCCAATTTCAAAACCGTGTGTGAAAGAAACAGTGTTCAAGTTCGTCAAATGCAGTGTTAGTTAACAGAGATGTGGATGCACGACATCGTATACAGAGGACTGAATGCCGGTCGCAAACCAGAGTGACGGTGCATACCCTGAATAGCAACCAGTAAATCGTCTTGAAACAAAATCCCCCAGAGACTGTTCTAGTAGGTCGTTTAGACGAGACGGTGTTCTGTCGCATTAACTTACCACGCGTGAATACATTCAAAGTATGTTGTTCGATGGACAATGGATAAGCAGAAGTGGAGTCGCCATATAGACCAGCAGATATAAACCCCATAGATTTGCGTTTTTGGGCTTATCTGGAAAGGTATAGACTAGAGAACTCAACAATATACAGAAGTTGAAGACTTCTATTACCTTTTAATGCCAATACATTGTTCAAAGGCCGATATTCATGTTTGAAACGGATTCTTTGGAAACAAAACCAGTCACCATTTTGAACAGATTCTCAGTAGTCTACCTAACAGAGACATATATACAAGTAAATATAAAAGGCGAATACCGAATGATGAGCACTGATTGTGATGTTTCAAATACACTGGAGGATTCATTATCAAATTGGAAGATGATAAATTGCACCTTTAACAAAAGTGAGGAACCACGGTCCACGAGGTTTAACTGACGGATGCCAAAGTGCCCGGACATAGCCAAATGGAAGCAAGGGCGACTGGTCTTTAATTCAATACTCTCCCGAGATGCTTCAAACGGACATATCGATCTCGATGTTCACTACGCCTCATTTTGCACACAAATATCATTGACACACAAACAGACATGCTAATGTGCCGGTGTCCTGGCAGTCTTTTTTTCGATTATCACTCTGTTTAACTACCGATCCTAGAATGGATTTGAAACACCACAACTAGTACCCACCACTTGATGTCTGCCTTTTGCATTTGCTCATATATGGTTGAAATCATCGGAAGAAACGCATGCTGAGTAACGAACGACTTATTATAATGTTTCAAACCCACATTCGAATCCGTTGTCAAACAACGTTCACAAAATAAAAATACATAGGTCGAACAATGAACAATGTATCCGCGTTGCAAAGTAATGCCATCAAATTCTGTGTTTCACCGGTTTTTTAGTATATATCCATCCAAATAAACCCAACAACAAATCCGGATCTAAGGGATTTGATCTGCTGATTTGTATGGCGACTCTACTTATCAATCACCTATCGAGCACATTTTGAATATAATCACGAGCGGCAACTGTCGACCTAGAGTGCACGTAACAGACGACAGCTGGAAAATGCGGAGATGAAACCAAACAAGTCTCGCTCGCTGAACAGAGTAGTAGAGCAAATCCCTGTCCTTTGCACTCACGATCGTGAGGAGGGTGTGTTAACCACGCCGGTATTCAATCCATAATAAGCATGACAGCCATCACATAAAAACATTCAGTCCCAATCTTGAGTGAAGTGTTCAGATTACCCTACCATTTCAAGATGAGGAGAAATATCGCTAGTCATCGTCACAACAGATCAGCACTTCTCAGTCAGGTTGAAACAACTGACCTCGTTGGACTAACATTCAAAGCCTCGATGCCCGTTTGAATTTCCCTGGCAAAAAATTGTTACTAGCTTATGATGTTGAGACACTGATGTAGAATAGTTGGTCCATGATCATATAAATGTAAGTTTTGGATTGCTATACATAGCATCTGGTTAGAAAAACCATACGAAGTCATGTTTACTTTGTTTGACAGAAGGGGCAACAGTGGTGCACGAAGCTGCTTACATCATAACAATGATGGAAACTATGTAGGAGGCCGGACTTAAATTTGAATTGCGCTAGGAGGAAATTCATTCAAGAGTGCAACATCCCCGGCATACAATCACTGTTGATAATCACCCAGTTTACAATCTATTTATTGACTATCGAAAGCAAAATTTGTGGGGAAAAATAGGGCAGTCACAAGCGGGCTGTTGAACGTAAAGTTCCTTAAGAAAACGAAATCGGCGTTTTTTCAAAATTCGATGAGCGGATGGTTTTCCTAGAAAGAACTCAAATGCTTTCAGGGATATTTTTGAGCACCCTACAAGTAGCCCCACCACGAGTGGCTGACTTCTGTCATTTAATATGATATGATCATCTGGCCATGTCTGTTGAGATTACTGACGCTGTGACTAACACATTGGCCTCACATATACGACGACCAGAGTGTAAATTCCGGTCTGGACGAGGATATACAACACCAATGAGCTCTAATGGGAGCGAGACGCGAATCTAGTGTATGATTTTAGTCGACAAGGGAACCATTCGATTCGAAATTCGCTGCCTTTATGTTAATAAACCTACTGGCCTCTAATTAACATGCCTACGATTAAAGCGTTTGACGATGACTTTTGCATTTCATTGATTGGCGACAAATGTTCCCTCTTTTTCTGTTGTCAGTTTTATGTTGACTGTGGAAAAATAAACGAACAGACTGGTTCTAAACAAGCAAATGCACTGGACTTAGTGCGCCGCTCGCCAATACGACACTACAGCATTCAGCAAACGATAGCGAGTTTCACTTATGCAACCGACTGCGTACGCGAAAAAGTGGGTTATGTAGACTTTGCGGTTAATCACACCGGCACGGAAGCAAAGCTTCACATGACTTTCTCTGATGAGACTACGTCACACGGAATGATAACGAATAGAAATGGTGTCAACGTGAGAAGACTGTTTGTTCAAGAAATCAAACCACATCTGAACATCTCAAATACCAATCAAAAAGTCCTTGGACATTCACAGCGTGCGACCAGGAACACACAATTTAAACGGTTTGCTGTGGGCATTCACAAGAATGCAGTTAAAGTTGTCCGGGCATCAACCAGAAGGTTTGGTTTATTGAGAAGGTTAATAGGATGGGAGTAGCTAATGCTTCAGGGAAAAACAGCTCTCCGAACTAACTCGAGACTTCCGTCGACCAGTGAAACATGTTCAGAAACCAAACATTGTTCTTGTTTTCTTTTCCCGTCCTCCCGTTCTTCCCCATATATATATATATATATATATATATACCCTTGACCATGGCTCAAGGATGAAAATGACTATAATGATAAATGAGAACTGTTCGCATCCACTTTCGCGATGATAAAGATGGGAAATTGCAGAGAATTAAGGTCACTGGAAAAGTGCTACGCACCAATGGCAATATGGATAAGTTAAGCCACACGACGAAATAATTATCAGACGCAAGAATCAGTGTGCTGCAGATACTGAAGAAATGAACCAAACTTCGCCTCAGGTGAAACTCACTTGAGTTGTCAAGTTAAGCACACGTCTCATCTTGAAGGAAATGACATGAGCCGTTCAAAACCTGATAATTAAATCTAAGGCGCTTGTTAGATGTTCTAGTTGTGCATGAAAAATCGGAAAGACCCATTGTGAGACAAAACACTTAGGACGGACATAATGGTTTGCATTTAAAACAGCAAGCTTCCGTTCAAGAAACGAAATCAAGGGCACAACCTGACGAGATAACAGACAACGTGAACGCAATGTTCACAATCCATGTGGAATGGAGAAGGTGGATGGAGCCAATGTTGAATACAAAGGATCAACAAACACACCAGAGACCCAAAAGAAGTGAGCAGATCGAAGCACTAGCGTACTCCGCAACGATAAAACAGTCAGCGGACTCAACCGTTTAATAACCGGAATAAATGCCTGCACATGAGCGTCAAACGAATATAGCCCAGGAGGAACCATGAAACTAGGATTTACTACTAGTGGCCAACACAGTTTTAAGAGTACACGACGGTCCAGAGAAGGATAGTGGAAACAAACGCCCGAGAACGATGACATCATGCTGAAGGACAACGACAGAATTACTCACCAAAGTATTGTTTATCTATTTCGTCTAAATCATGATTCGGAGATCGTTCAGATGATAATGCATCCATTTTCACATAATCACAATTTTCCTCAAAGTCGCTGTTTCGAAAATATCGTTCGGCAACAGAATCTTAATAAGCGCATTATCTGAATAGGGTAGACAGATACTTTTGAGGCAGGCCAACTCTTTCTCTCGACGATGACGAGCCTCCTGTTCCGCCTGATCCTCATCAATTCCGAAAAAATCCTGAAATGAATCCCCAGCAAATCAGACTGTGATAGAATCGAATACAAACAGAACAAAAAAAGTAACCGAATAGACTGTTTATTGAGTAAATTGTGGTCACGGGAGCATGAAACTCAGAAGGTAGACTAAGAGAAAAGTTCAAAGCACAAACACGGTTAGCTAATGCAGATTAGAAATGAGCCAAAACTGGGTGATCTTTGGGGGCATCTGTGAAAATAAGACCAGCAAAGACATTATGTTTCCAACGTGGATGACGTAGAACTTTGCAGCAGCGTACGTCGTCGATTTCGAAGCCGAAATGCCTCATTTTATCATCCGTTTCACTTAGACTGGCCTCACCATGCGCACCCAAGTACTACAACAAAAGTCAGTCTCAATGAAACAAAAATAAAATCATACTGGTGTGCCCGTGTACGGATTGATAAAATCAGCCCAGTACCCCAACTCCTTTAAGGATGCGCAAATATCGATGGCCGATTTTGTAAACTGAAAATTCAAGCGATAGAGATGAATTACAAGATCAAACAAGCAAATATGCATACCGTCTCGGCGAGTGCTTCACGCTCAGAAGCGGCCAGTTCACTCCATTCACTTAATCCTTCTGTTGTACGATGACTGAGCACAACAGCGGTAAGAGGAGCCGCTTCGAATTTTCTCGATGGGAAAATGGACACCAAATCTGATTAACAATGTTGTCTGAAGCTGAGAGCTCACCTTGTTTGATTAAGGTCGGACAGGTGTAGATGGAACATTCTAACAGGTCAGATTTTGGCGGAATGAGCGAACAGTTCGTATTATCTAACTGCAAAGAAATACAAAAACAACCAAGACGTTACAGGTTGATGAAATCGCTCAGAAAATGTCCGGTAACAAACAACTGTTGTGGTAAGTGAGACAGTAGAACACTGTTTATAAATATGTAATGGTGGCTTTTGTATTGAGGTTGGCAAAAGGATACAGTGGTATACGTGGGTCATAACCGTAGACAGATTTGTTAATCGTTTAAATCGCTGAAAACAAAAGGCAACAAACCCCTACACAACTGATGAACTACACGACAAGTCTGAATACAACTAATCGCTTTTGTACTTGAATGAAAACAGTGAAATATACAAATGTACACCAAGCTCACTAGATTCTAGTGAATCTAGGCTAGATAAAAGTACTATCACGTAATGATCCATACACAGCGAGTTATAGTCTGGATGGCCCGAAATAAATCCGGTATGGTTAAGTAAAATAACAGTACTGAGCTGCTGTGTAAGTAACTGAATACCCTGACAACGAGTACCGATGCTGTGCAAACGACGAAAACCTCGCAGAACTTGTCAACGTCAACATGTGAGCACCTGAAGGTAGGATCACATGCATAAGCAGCGAGTTTATAATCACCTCCCAAAGCAATACTGATAGATATTGACCGAAGTGCACAAAACTACCAGACACTGAAAAGAAATGTCAGAGTACTTCGCACTATCTAAAATGCAGTGCAATGCAATGTCAGGGCCCGTATTGACATTCATCTTGGGTTATAACAGTTTGTGCATAGTCGAAGGCTGTTTATTTTGAAAGTTGTACCCTCAAGCGCGACAAAGTGTACAAGGTGAATGTGTGCTACACTGACAGGTTTGTTCAACCAAACTGTCTCAAACCAGCTAAGTTTGTCAGACAGTTTTGGTCGATGAAATATGTCCACGAAACATTACCCATGTGCAGTGAGAGTATCAAGTAGACAGTGATCAGCGATGCATCCCTAAAGATAACCGTCAAACGTCAAGTCCAGTAGTGAGGCAGAAGGCAGGGAAATCTGAAAGCAACCAAAACCGGCCGATGCCCTCAATTTGGACGACTACTCTTCCGAAATCTCCAACTTTTGAAAAGATACTACCACCAGCTAGAAGCACCACTCAGAGTCCGTGAGTCCTGCTAACTCTTTTCAGAATACGTTCCACAATCAATACATAGTCCTCACGACACGTCTATACGCCTGCTAGGGAATTCCTGAACTACCTACCTAACTGACGGCAACGCCTGAAGTGGCAAAATGACGAAAACTTCATTTAATTCCCAAATGAAAGCATATTTGCTCACCCTGTACTCATGGGAAACTAGAGATCTGTAATTGTTCTAGTTGAATGGGACGCCACACGGCGTGCACTTCAAGATCCCAATACCAGGACAAAACTTTTATTGGTTTGTATGAACAAACGCTTCATCAACGAACGTTTTGGCAAACATAATGGCACACGTAGGCGGGGCAGAACTGATATATAAAAGGTCTGAAACTCAATTATGCAGACGCATCCACGACAGAATTCGTTGCATGTTTTGAATCGGGACTGAAATGCAGTGGTCTAGATGAGCAAATGTAGCAGTCTGTCAGGACCATGATGTGTCAACACCTGGCCAATCGAAAACCAACAAACATCTTAACAACTAATGAAAATAAAGCGCTGATGACACTTAAGAAGAACGACCAAATAGTCATCCTATCCACAGACAAAGGGAACGCCAGAGCCGTATTGAATAGAAAAGATTATAATGACAAAGTGAACAATCTTTTAAGACTCCTCAACGTACGAGCATGTCATAGGAGAACCTACAAAAGGTTTGAGGGTCCGAATCACCAAAACTATGACAGGTCTCAAGAAAAAGAAATCACTTACAGAAGAACAGGCTAAATACCTTAGACCTATTGAGGGACCAGTGCCACGATTATACGGGCAACCAAAAGTCCACAAGGATCAAGTACCACTGAGACCAATCGTTGCATCCAGGACGGCCCCGAACTACCAGCTGGCGAAGTTCCTTTTTCGTATTCTCCAGCCAAGTTTACCTCACGATAATCATGACGCAAACAGCTCGACTGACTTCTTGAGACAGATTAAGAGCTTGGAATTGGAAGAAGACGATGCACTGGTTTCTTTTGATGTTACGTTGCTTTTCACTAACATACCGAAGAAACTTGCGATAGAAAGTTTGCAGCTCCTGATAAATGAGGACAATAGCCTTCGCAATAGGACGAATCTTTCTCCAAAAGAATTAATTCATTTAGTGGAGCTTTGCATGAAGACTTACCTACAATTTGACGGCCGAGTCTACCTACAGAAGAGAGGCACACCAATGGGTTCACCCATATCAGGATTACTTGCAGACGCCGTAATTAAGCACTTCGAGTGTGAAGCCTTTCAAACATTCAAACCTAAAGTGTGGCTTCGATATGTGGATGACACATTTGTTGTTTTACCTCGTACTCAGCTTGACCAATTCCACAGTTG
>JTDE01002091.1:50543-70177 GCA_014338405.1 Paragonimus skrjabini miyazakii | reverse complement strand
GTACAGAACCCAAAACGCGAATGACAGTGCCATATATTCACGGCACATCTGAAGCAACACAAAGGATGCCCCAACCACTGGGAATCCGAATATCACACAAACCAAACTCAACACTCCGTTCAGTTTTGATGAACGCTAAGGAACGTGAAGAACCACACGAACAGTCTGGCGTAGTCTACGCCATTCCATGTCTAGGGTGTGACCAACAGTATGTGGGACAGACAGGCAAACAGTTTCGCACACGCGTGCACGAACACAAACTAGCGATGCGACGAGCCGACCCTAAATCACAACTGTGGCACCACTGCGCGGACACAGGCCACGAGGTCAACATGGACCATACGAAAGTGGTCGCACGGGCATTGGAACAGTCAAAGTTAAGTCATATTTCCTGATTACGTCATTGCCCGACCATCATGTGGTTTTACCCCACTGTTGGACGCAAGAGACACTTGACCGATGCATCTGTGGTTGTCACATAGACCTCGGGTCCCCGTTCTGGAAATGGGAAACAATGTTGAGAAGCATTAATCGCGAGGTACCTCTTACGTTTACCAAACCGTCTGGGAGAGTTTTGTCAGTTCTGATATCGGCCGCTCCTCCAAATCCTTGAAAAGTGGAATACAGAAGAAATCCCGTCCAGAAGCCATGTCACATTTATTAGGGCACCCACTCTGTTCCCGTTCCAAACCGACTCCGTCGTGAGAAAGAAAAAAACAATTGACTCAGTCCTAATTAGCGGAACTGTTCAAATCGATCGAGAGTATTTATACCGCTATGCCTATTCGCGATCCTAACTTTTTTCCCGGTAACTGTTCTCCTTGATGTCTTGGGAATGGTTGGTCATTATGCGCCCTATAAATACTTTGTACTTGTCGCCTTTGTCGCTCATGTGTTGGGGCGGAACAAAATGGTTTCCTTTGTACGCGACTTTTGGCTTGTCTTGGGAACCAAATCACGGGACAGTTGCGGCATTTTCGGGACCGAGATTTCCGTGTTAATTAATACCGGGATGAGAATCCAATTTGTATCAGTATGATTGCAGTCTGGGCGGTTGCTCCAAGATGTACGATAGTCTTTAGCGAAGTGACACTACAGGTAACTCAATGTCATGCAAAAGAGCTGTATCCAGAACTAAGAAGCACAGAGAGGTCTCCGTGTAACGAAGTGCCTCTTTCGATGTTGGAATGCGGTACTCCAAATACTGAGACCATGAGATGCGGACAGCTGCAGCGGTCTTTCATCAATGTCAGTGGGTTGTGCTCAGATACCAAACATACCCCTAGCCGCCTCCCTTTTGGAGAAAGACGACTAAGCTGGACATTGAAACCGCTTACTAGTGTGATGGTATCAGTGTTTAGTTTCCCTCAAAAGGTCGAAGAGGGCGTCGCAGAACGCAGCCTTGGTAGCATTCGAACAGCTATCTGTTGAAGCATTGACAGACTTTAATCGGTATACTGAGTCTGACAGAGCATAATCGAGTGTTCACTTATGTTAGGAAGCGCATCCCCTAACGAAACAGCCAGGACACATCGTGCCACACCGATCGGCCGGCCCAATTCGGACCGTATGGTCATGGGTGGTGGTATGGTTCCACTCAGCCAATCAGATTGCAGGTGTGCGGTCGAACGTCTGTGCTCTATCTGAACGGTGTTTTCGCGCGTTGCTTTCTGATGCCCCCTGTAACATGATTTGCTCTGACATCTTGACTGCCATATGACTCGTTCGTTTGGTTTACTCTGTGCCCGTCGGTCATTTATGGTAAACTTTTCGTCCCATAAATTTAGAGTCTCTGTGGCTTAATTTTGTCTCGCTCGTCCAATAAACGGAGTAGCCGCGTCTCTTCTCGTTTCTCGAATGAGCACGACGATCTAATAGCTTAGATCTAACCGAACAAACATTGCTGTGCTCTAGAACTCGGTGCGATTCCCACTCCAGCTTGACCACGAAATTCAGCTACGGCATCAGCACAGACCCTGAGAGAAAATTAGTTGGATCGACGGATATCTATGGGTGTGCTTACATGACTGGCTAGAACCGTATACTCACGTCTCCGACACATAGCACACATCAAGATTCAGATTCGAGAGTGCACTTGCCAAAACAGCTTACTGACCAACCTGTCAGAGAGTGCCGATAACGAAGGCACCAATGTTCGCTTTGTTGTCTTGGGTTAAGATAACAAGCATTACCCGAAGGTACAGGGAAGGCAGAAAACTTGAGGCAGAATAGGAAAAAGTCGTAACGGGTGAACAATGTCACTGTCGGGAGGACGATAACGCGATACTTCTTGGTCGTTTATGTCGCGGAAGAGGGCTGATTTGAGGGCCCCCATCCAGAGTCTCTGACTCAAAAGTCTGACCTGCGAGACAATAGGATGTAGGATTCTCTTGGAGGATTCTATCCGGAGTCAACGGTTGTAGAGTCTGACCCACTTGGTAGTGAAGGGCTTGTCTGGCCCGAGGAAGTGGTAAGACAGTGGTGTCTAATTTTGAGCAGTGCTGCGCGCAATGGATGCATTCGAAGCTACACCACGTTTTTGGATTATACCAGATGTTTTACGACCGTACTGGATAGCACATTGGCGGTCATGATCGACCGTTGGACGATCGGGGTGTCCCTTATTTGAGGGTTCCCTTTCTAACCCTGTTCTTCCTGATTACGAAAAAAGCAGTGCCTCAACTGTAATAATATTTTTGCTGTACGCCCATAGAAGCCTGCTTCATTACCTAAACACTCCTAGGCGGTTTGTAGTGCGATATATAACCCTACGAGTGCAACTGATTTTCGTCTTCCCTTTGGCCAGTCCGACAAAGTTGCACCTGCAAAGGTCGAAGCTCTAGGTACCATAGCTTCCCGAATCAATTCAGCGAACAAGCCTGATCACCACGTCAAAGCGGCAGAATTGGTCAAGAACGGCCTTACACATCTTGAAGCTAAGGCTTTTCCGCGTACTGATGATCTAACAATGCAAATCATGCGATACGAGATGTACAGTACACTGAGTTTGAAGAGTGAATGTAATAAAATCTCTAACAGAGAAGATGAGGCATTTTGTAATCCTGCCGTATTCCGGTTCACGTGATGGGTGAGCGACTGATGATATCGTTGGTAAGAAAAAGCTTTCTGGCAAATATGTTTGCGTTGACAACGTAGCTACATGCGGAATGGTCATGGAAGACCACAGCCGGAACTAATAACATTTTCCGACTGTCGTAAAAAGTACGGTATCACATTCGACGAGTCGAAAAGGATCGTTTACATCCGGCGACCAAGTCAACCTAGTTTTGTAGTATCCTGTTGAGTAAATAAGCTGGATTCAGAAAGGATCAAACCTTTGAAAGAACTACCTTCATCGCAAAGCACGAAAGCTCGGGAACGTGTAGTAGGGACGATTGCATACCAGTCTCAACAGATATCCCACTTCTGACAAAATCAGCTTAATATTAAGAAAACGGACCTTCCCGCATTCGTAAGTTGTTACAGTGGTATTCGCAGACTTCGAACAGCAATTGCAGAACGGCGTGTTAGCCATCATCGAACCTGGTGTCATTCTAGTGGTGGAAACTGACGCATCTGATATCGTCATTGCAGCCTCTTTCGATCAGAATGACAGATCAGTTGTTTTCTTCTCGAGAACGCTAACACCATCAAAATGCAGGAATTTTTATTGTTAAAATAGAAGCCTACGCCATTGTGGAGGCACTAAAGTAGTGATGATACGTTTTAGTGGAGATTTACTCCAGATTGGTAACCCCTCAACGATCCGTAGCAGTCACGTTTGATAACGAGAACAGGTCGAAAGTTGAGAACGAAAAAATCGAACGACGGCAAATCGAACAGTGCGGTTTCCAATACGATATCGTTTATTTTCCCGTTTGTGATAACTACGTCGCCCACGCACTCTCACGGGGCCTTTGTGGATCAGTCGTTTGTCCGGACTTGAAGGTACTGCATGGTTTATTGTATCACTCTGGTATAATAAGAATGATGCACTTCGTGCGTTCTCATAATCTACCTCTTTCTCCTGAGGTTATGAGGAGAACTATACCTCAATGTTCGCAGCCTGCCGAAATTAAATCACAATTTTAAAATTCACTATACTTTCTTTTGACTAAAACCACGCGACCGCTTAAGCAACTAAGTACAGATTCTGGGGTATTTTTACCGGCAAACATAAGAAACAAATTTTTACATATTACCATTCACGAATTTTTCACATCGTCTATTCAACCGTGCGTGTCTAGTTTTACTGTGACTAAACGTTTGTTTAACTTATTCTTCATTTTCGGTATACCTTCCGATCGCGGATCATCACTTGTCTCCGGTATGATGCAGGTCTTCCTACATAACAGCGATACTACAACTAGCCGGACAATGGCCCATAACCAGTTAGATACTGGTCAAGTCGAGCGTTTAAACAGAAGTACATGGAAAGCTAATATGATTCCGCTCGTAACACGATAACTCGATATTCAGAAATGGGAATTCGTTCTTTTACATGCACTCTATTCATCCCTTTGCACGGTGACCAGTACGTCACCTCCAAATGCTCTGACGTAACCACAAAGCAACAACGTGTACGTCGCTACCTAATTGGCTGCTGAACTCATGCCGAGTTCTACTTCGGAAAATGAGTAGATCGATCTCGCGGATTGTAATTTGAATTATGCTCGAATTTGTTTCTCGGATAATCAACAGAACACGGTGCCGCTCAAGCAACTCGCTCTTATCGCGCAGTGTACAACCCATCGGGGGAAGAAGAAATTGCTCTGCATCACAAAACATTCCAACTGTGCCCTGTAGTTAATGTTTTGGAGGATTACCATCTAGTTTACCGGATTTAAACAGCTTTTCTCCTATTGCTGAAGGTAAAAGAGTTATAGAATACAAATCACTGGGAGATCGTGGACATCTACAGCAGCCCTTACTGTCTGAGAAGTACGGAGGCAAGAACTGCAAGCTATTGCACTTCATGGTCATTCATTCATACAGTTTTCATGTTTCCAATACACCATCCACTCATTCATTGTTTACCGTTCACAGCTGATCATGTCGTGTACCTCTTATTCTCCTATAAGCTAGGCGAATGCAGTGACTGAAAAGTTTAGTGATGTACCCTCACGTATGTTTCCACTTCCATGTTTGTGCGTCTACTTAATTCGTTCCTATTTGTACTTTGGCAGCATGATTCAGTTATACACCGACCAAAGCGAGTTCATCAGGTCTCTATTCCAATTCGTAACTGATCGACTGTCTGTCCGCAAACTTATCACACCCCATCAATGCATTGGTTAGGTCAAAAGAATAAACATGAATCTTGGTTTGCGCAAATAAAATAAATCAGGTCACGTCCGCAATAACCCGTTTTCAGCACGTAATTGTAGTGAACCTAACTAACGTCGGGGACATTCTTGACATGAAAGAGACACAGCTGGAATTCATTTAAAAAATTAAACCCAACAACTGTTAAAGGATATGCGTCCCCATTGGTAACAAATAGGGTGAGTTGGGTATCGAAGCAGAAGGATGAGATGACGTAGTTGCCGTCACAGAAACGTGGCTCAAATAAGAAGTGAAGACTTATCACCACCACGGATGACTTATTATAAACAGAATAAAGAGAATGATAGGTCGGGAGGCAGAGTGCTCCTGTTCGGTGTTAGTTGTTACCAAGCTTCTCCAAGAGCTAGCAAAAGCAACTGTGGTCATTATCGCACAGAGGATACCGCTGATAGTTGACGGAGACACATGCGACATTACAATCTCAGCTACACTCAATGTACACGAGAGGTTTGTAGCTTGCTACCCCAGAACGTTTTTCTCAGATGAGAGACAGTGTTCACTGAGTGAAAAGAAAACTTATATCTGTGAAGGTAATGTGAAGGTGACACCATATTCTTCCAAACGACCACCTCATTCTTGTTAACGATCCGAGGCCTATCGCATCAAAATGCGATGGTGAACACAGTTGAAAAGTGAGAAACGAAAAGACCTAAAGTTGGAGAACGCAACTACCACATTTACAGCACGACGCAAAGTGCAGGCCATTGAGAGAAAAACATGCCCTTGACGCCCCATTTGGATGTCAGCGCACTGCCGCTTTCGGTCAACGGAGCTGATCAGACGGCAATGTTCTTAGTGTCACCGTAGTGTTGATCTACGGCATTTCAATAAATTTCAATAAATCTTCTGTTCCGAGTTGAAGAAGTAGAAAGTGATTTCTCAATAGCGAACGTATGCCAAAGTATGGTTTAAGTTCTCCAACTTCCGTCGATTTATAAAAGCCATGGAACCTTCCGGGCTACCGAATGTTGATTTTGGAGGACCGCTTCCTGTTGCGCGGAACCGATACCTACCGACCGAGATTGATGAATGCTCCCGACTCCCCCACCGCCTTTGCATGCTCTGGCATGATGGCATCAGCGGCCTTCAATTGTTTTACTTACTGTTTTGGTATAGCGTCGTAGTCATTCGAATTACGGTCCAGATTTCAGGACGGACACATTCAAGAGCGATCTGCGCAGCAAGAGTTTCATCACAAGCATAGTAACCGCTTATAGTCTTCAAGCTAACCGTTAAGTTGAACGTCTGAATGAGGCCATACGGCAAAATATGATGTTGTCACTGAGACGAAGAAGTACGAATATCAATCAATGAGGTGGGTTCGATTAGATGTACTGCATCCAGTTCGCTCTCTGTTATGCATTGCTGCGAAAAATATGTCCCGCAAACGGTTATTTATGTACAACTGTAAATCGGCTTCTGGTACACTCCTTCCAAGCTGGCTCAACCAATCACATGTTGCACACGTTCACCTAGATATGATTCTCTGATCGAAGTTGAGCTACTTCATTACAATCTCAAATACGCATTAGTCCAGTTTCCAGGCCATTAAGAGGAAACTGCTTCAGGTTAACATCCTGATTTCAGTGATGAAGCAAAACATGTTGAATTGTCTGCAATATCCGGTGGGCCGCCAAGCGAGCCTAACTCATACCGACCGTTGATTAATTCCGAACCTTTGATACAGCTACCAGAAAATCCCTCTCAACCAGACAATACCAAAATATTCGGCGGCACATACAGCACTCCAAAACAGCAGCAGACAACAAGGCCTGGACATAAAAACCTCTTGCACACAAGATTACATCTTCAACGTGTACTATCCCTCGACCTATGCGACACTTATCAGTAGGTGTCAGTTGTCCGTGGTGTGGCAAATTTCGCAAGACGATGGCATACACAAACAGTTTATGGGTCGGGAAGAATGTCATGAATTTTTATCGCACTACCCTGTTAACCATCCACATACACACATTTATGCCTACATTCCTACGCTTACAAGTTACTGATTCCCATTTTCCGTTTCATCTATTGTACTGCAATTATAGAGCGATCAAAGCTTCAATCTAGACGCTTGTAATCTGTATTTATTTGTCTGCTTGTGTGCACCAACTACGATTTACTGCACTACACACACTACCTCCTAAAATCCACAGGGTGACGGTCGAATTAAGTCCATTAACAGTAGGCAGTGCATAAAAATTGTCCTAACACAATCTTTTTGAGATCCACCAGGCAGTCAATGAAAGTTCGTCCTTCATGACTTATTGCATTCACCTAGATCGACTAACCCATCTCACTCAGTGTTCCCTTCTCATCACAAATCCTGCGAAGTTCTTGATCAACTTCTCAACCCCAATGGAAATAGATTTTGCCGGTTAGGGAGACCACTATATGTTGATTGTTATACGCACATTAATGTTATTTACCAAACGCGTCTTAAATACTACATTCTCTTCCGTATTGTAGCACGTAACTCACTGTATGCGAAGTAAAGCCAACAAGTCGAGTATCTCGTTTCGGCTTGAATATTTGAATTCACATCCGTCAGTAAAGCTGGTGGTCCGATTGCATCTGGAACGTATGTAGCATGACAGTATCCAAGCTCCTTTCAGGAGGCTGCGAGCAAACCATAACCCTGACTACCTAAACCAATCGTATCAGAAAACGGTTTCACGCGCCGATGGCATAGCGTTTGGGGGTCAACATTAATTACCTCCCTCAACTCGAAGATAACAGCCGCCAGGAGTCACCTTAATCTAAAACATCAAAACCGACCAGTGCTGGCACCACAGATAATTCGGTAAATAAGCCCAATGACGCTAGTAGCCTTGGTAACTCAATCAATTCAGCAAATGGAGCAGCCGGTATCAAATAGTGGCAAAAGCTGCTTGGCTAATCGTGTTTTTCCTGGGAGATTACAAATCGAGAAGCTGTTACCTCAACACCACCGGCGCCAAGGACAGTATAACTCTACTCAAAACACGCTATCTGAGCAAGCCAATAGCATCGAACTTCAGCGCACCTAACAGAAGTGCCAGTAAGGTGTTCGGCCAGGGTTGAGTCAAGCTCAAAATCAGTTTTCGTAGAACTTACCACCGGGTCGCTACGATCGCCGGTGTCGCAGTGGGGATTACTAGTATTGATGTCCTCCAGAACTCCGAATTCATCGTACGTTCCAGGAAACGCCATTCGGCCGACCAAATGATGAATTTTACGGTTACCAAGATTTTAATTGACAAGGTTTCAGCGAAACCCATGGATCCAACCTCTGTCGAACTCACATAACTGATGAATTCCCCATCATTTTCCGTCAAGATACAACCTCGCACGCTGTCACTAGCTCTAAGTGGCATCAGGTCATGACGCAAGGACCTCCGGTATTCACTAAAGCAAGCCACTTAAAGTAGTACAGGTTAAAAGATGAACGGCCTGTGTTCGTGCTCAATTTGAGAACCACTGGCTTTCGAAGAGCCCATGGGTTCCGCCTGCCTACTGCAATACAAAATTCATTGAGTAACATTGCTGCCATTGACATTGTCCACCGTAGCAATCCAGCTATACATCGTGAAGCCATAGAACATATTAACGGACGGCACGTTTGACAAGCCTTGCTATTCTTATAAGCCTTTGCGGATCAATTAGCTACCATGGGCCATGCCGACATTTGTAAACCATTTTCGAAGGTAGTAGGGTCTTGCAGCAAAGCCATGGCCTATGACCTCTATAACTACTGTAAACGCGATCCCGAGTTTCTTATAAACTTGTGTATGAGGTCTCGAGACCCACCCACTCCGATCCTCTACTATGACTCCCCGACTAAACATTCCTGAGGATAACATCACTCACGACAAGCAAAAAAAAAACAATTCAATCAGTGCCTCACCTCCTACATGTGTCCGATACGCTAACACCATCCGACCTTACTCTGGCTACACACACCGAAGCCCTCCGCCTCCTGTACTGATCAGCAGACTAGCTTTAACAGAACACACTGAGCGGGAACGTGGTAAACTCGATGTGACTGTGTCTCAGCGAACTGGTACGTCCAAGTCACCTATCAGCATGAACCAGGAGAGCTTCAAGTTGTTAGTCGGATGCCAGAATCACACAACTCAGAACGCAAGGCACAAACATGCCCAGATGTAATCAGCGCCCTGAATGGGCTAAACACAATTTCATTATCTATAACTCTGCAGGAAGCGAAGGCACGATGCTATATCAAAAAGAAGCGGATGATCAGTTGCAACGGGGATTTCTTCGCGACCTGGAAAGTGGAAGGAACCTACACTATGCAGGCTTCGCAAACTCTGCCAAGACGGACGCCCTCGACCAGACCGTGTCAAGGATGGTCAGATAAAAAAAACATCAAGGAGATTCTGTTAACAACATCTTTCGTACCCAAACTCTAAGATTGTTGTCTGAGGGCGAAGCCTGACTTTTCTTCGGTAATCAGAGGAACCCGACGGACGGCATATTGCTACTTCAAAAGTTCCCAATACGATCGGATATGTGGTCTGGTTGTACACGGCGTAGAGGAGTTGGAAGAACGACACTAATTACTGGAGGTTTATTCGAGCCAAACTAAACCCGAATATAGGTGGGTGTGGAGCATAGTCTAATCAGCGCCTCCAGCGTCCAACACGGTTGAGCTCCATCTCAGCCCCCACACTACTGTGGACCAGTCTCTTTACAACAGGTAAGTTATCCACCGTACTTCGGAGGTGGAACAGGGTGAAAAAACTTTCCACCTCAGCTCCGACTTCAAGCAGACAAACCGAGGTCTGAACATGGAATGTCCGTTACCGGTATACATCACAGAACTGCAAGTGTGGTCGAGACGACGGGAGTCATCAGTAGCTATTCACGTCCTACACAGTCAAAAAACCTTGCAAAGCAGACCCCGAAAGGAAAGGCCTAGCCCAGGAACTATCCACTGTTCAGCTGAAGGCAGACGTTGCCCTCAGACAAGGGTCGATATATCTACTTGGTGGTGCATGTTGAGTAATGCTTTTTCACCGAAAAACAAAGTGCAGGAACTGCAACAACTTGTTGACTCGAAGAAGCTTAAGATCATGGATTAGCAGAGAAATGGATACAGACATTCCTGGACACTATCTTTCGCAATGATCGGTTGGTCAGCAGAAGAGGAGGTGCAGTAGACTGTCAGTGTTAAGTTACGCGTATCTTTAAACAGAGACCCGGCTCTGTCGTCACTTGACGAGACCTTGTGGATAAATGTTGGCGCATCTCACTCACCACAAGTCAGCGTTAAGGGCATTTATCGTGTCCCATCAGTAAACTCAGAATGGGATGAAGGAATGCACAACGCCATTAGACGGGCTACCGCGGCCTTTGGATGTTGCATCATTGTTCCAAGTGACCTAAATCTTCCACACGCAGGTCTCATCAGTGGGCTAACATTCAGTACTGCAGCCACTGAATTCTATAATCTTGAGCAGATGGAACTCACCGAGCACTTCAACCAACCCACGAGGTAGAGAGAAGGTCAAAGACCATCCCGACTACACATGGTGTTAACTGCCGAACTTCGCGTGATGGATATCATCGACTGTGGTGCGCCATTAGGCGCAAGCGACCACACCACAGTCAGCTTCCGCTTAATGGGTGATATCACCATCATCCGCTCCCTAGTGCTGGTTATATATAATTTCAGACGATCCCATTTTCAAAAGATGCGGGCACACCCATACCAAGCCAACTGGCTGTCACTTGGCGAATATAGCACAAGCGAACATGTACACCATACTATGTCACACATTAAGGTAACTAGGTCAGTTCCACGATACACCTCACGCCCAGCCTACAAGTCGTCATGTCTCAAACCACCAACCAAGCGTCTAGTGAAAGAGAAGCCGGTATTGTGGGACGCACTTTTTAAAAGAGATACTGCCTCAACCACGACATCCATATTGTTGTAATCAGTGTACAGCAACCGTACGCACCGGCAGCAGGGTTCATCAAGTATAACTTGCAAAGTCCACAGCTGCTTATCGTAAAAGATTCTTCGGGCACATGGCTTCCTTAACCAGGACGAAACATGCTGTATTATCTCTCGCGGGAAATTCAGAACACTCTACCTGTCTATATCTGTCTTTAGCAACATAGCCCAGATGGAATCATGCGTCATAGCATTCAGTCCCAATCGTCCTCGTTCCATAATTTCACCCCGGTTAAAGCACACGCCCTCTTGCTCGTGCTAGGCAATAAGTCATCATTGATAAGTCATCAGCCTGATGAGACACTCCCACTTATGCTAAAAAAAATGCGAAGATGGGCTGGCAAAACTGTTAGCTCATTTGTTGCTGGTTGTACTCCAGCCACTTGGAAGTACGGGTCATCTTCCCCATCTACAAGGGCGGAGACAGAACGAAAACCAATAACTCTGGACCGATTGCTCTGCTACCAATTAAGTCAAAAATGACGGAGTGCATAGTAGACGAATTCGTAAGGGGTCACCTGAATACTCACTCACTGTTGGCACCAGAGCAGCACGGCTTCAGAAACGGTCATTCATGCATGAGCAACCTACTGGTTGCTGCTGACTCGTGGACAAAAGCTGCCGAAGAACGCCCGTCAGTTGGTGCTGTGTTCATAGATTTCATGAAGGTGTTCGATAAAGTCGATTATAGTCTGGTACTGGGCAAACGGAATAATCTGGGTTTATGCAGCGATGCTTGTTTATGCCTCAAACAATACCTAGCCTATTGCACACACATAATTAAATTCGATAGCGAGCTATCCAGACCATTCAACGTCATAACTGGCGTGCCACAAGGCTCGAAACTGGGCCCCCTACTATTCTCCGCCTATGTTAGTGACCTTCCAGGTGTAACTCTCCTGTTGTGGTGTATACTGATTATACGAAGCTTTGGCGCAGAAGATCTCAAAAGGAGTCTGCACGATCTGCGTCTGTGGTCAGCGGAAAAACGACTGCCTTTCAAAACGTTTAAGTCAAGGACTGTCTACGTTCGTCGTCACAGTACAAGGACATGCCACATCGGCAGCGCCATCTTAGCCATTCTCCACCAGGTAGCCTTGATTCATCGAACTTGAGAAGTGTCCTGCTTTCACAATTATTAACTCAAACTTGCATTATTTATCCGTTTTGTCAAGCGCTACTGTCACAACTCTTTGGCCGAGGTGTAAGCTGTCGGCCTTGTTCACGTGTTACCACACCAACCCATTTTGTCGCATTTCCTCCTCTTTTGTCAAATAACTTTAAATTTGGTGACCCCGCCGATCCTGCTTTTTGACATACACCAAATAGTTATCTAGTTTGTCGCTAGTGACGGAAGTCATACACAGAACGATAGTTCGTCAAACACCAATGTTCCTTTTCCTGAAGGACACAAACCCCTACTCAACCCCTGAACACAGGTTGAGCTGGCCACCTTTAACGTGTGAACATTTATGCTGATAAGTCAGCAGGCAGCTCTTGCATGCACTTTGTATAACCTCGCCATCGATATCTGTCATCTTGTCGAAACACGGCTTCAGGATTCTAGCTCAGTGCTACGTCTCCAATCTCCGTCAGCCGCTTCATCATGTGGGTGCAGTGCGCACTTGTTTGGAGACCCTGCGGCTCAAGCCACTTGTCAAGCCGTTGTTAGAATTGCCTTAGGCACATATGGAGCGAAGGTGCTTCCCATCAACAGCCGCCTTCGCGCTACCAGGCTCGAGGATACGACTAGAGCACCGACAGGTGCCCATCAAAAACGATAACTGTTTATTGTTGCAGCATATGCCTCCACGGACTGTAGTCCAGACTCAGTCAAAGGTGATTTTCATCACCACATCACCAACCTTTTACATACCGCATGGCACACGTACATTGTACTGCTGGCTGCAGACTTGAACGCTCAAGTAAGCAGACTAAGCGCTGACAAGCACGACTTAAGTGGCCTGCATCTTTACGGCACTCGTCGAACAGACAATTGCGAACATTTGCCGCAGGTTTGTGCTGATAAAAGTTTGTTTCTGACACGTGCTAAATTTCAACGTTCCAGGCGTTAACGCGCCACCTGGCGACCTCATTCGCCGAGTCAATCATCGACACAAATTGATCACATGGCCGTCGGCTATCGGTGGCGTGGCTGTTACCACGATGGCACATCAATCTGGGACACCTGTGTGCATTCCGATCCTGCACTGTTATCTGGTAAGTTCACTTTACGCTTTGGTGGGAGACCACTCAGTCGTAAATCACAAATTGGCATATATGAACCAAGAGGGTCACATGCGCTTTACGCTTAGTGTGCCTCTAGTCTAGGTCCCCATCCACCAGACACTGAAGCATATGTGGCACATATACGACGTGATGCATATCAACATCATAACCATCATCACGGACAGCAATGCATCAGTGGTTCTCACTGATGCTCACCTACCACACAACCGTGAAGGAAGAAAAAAAGCAAACCTTGTATAGAAAGAGAGAACGAAGATAAGGAATGGGATGGGAAGGAACCTAACTATTAATAACAGCCACGCATATATTTAAACATTCCGTATCACGGTGCCTACTCCTTGCAAACAAACAACCAAGCTATAAGTCAAAGTGAGTCATCATCAACAAAACAGCTCCCTTGCGGCTTTCACTGCCCCACGACATTAAGTGCACTCACTTTACAGATAACTCGGTCAAACAACAACACCCAAGCCACTGAGCTCGATTAGCCGCCATCTCATATAAGGTTTCCAGCCACCGACTTTGGGTGTCGCGAAGGCCCCAGCCTAGGAGACGGACCCCACCTACAGCGATTAACTCCTCCATGAACTTCACTTCTCTATGCCAGATCATCACCTGCCCACCTCGTACCTTACACCAGTCGCCCACAGCATCTGAAGAGTGCTCGGTATGGCATCCTTAATAGATGATATAACCATTTAAGTCTGTGCAAATGTAACGAGTGAACAAAAGAACTCATTTGACAGTCACTACCAAATACCCGTCTCCTAATCTCCCCAGTGCTCGCTCGCTGGTGCAACTCGGTACGAGCGATTAAAAGCAGACACCGATGGTCAAATACCTGAAGACAGTTCACGCTATCTATCCTGAACGACCAAGTTTCGCTGCCATGAAGTAATACAGCCCTCACTGTTGTCTGAGATACGCAACCCTTACGTTTTGGAGAGACCTTTCTGTCGCTACAAGTGCCTCGGGTTAGTAAACACCACCCTAGCCTTAGAAATACGCACCTCTATTTCATTTCTTACACCTTTGCCGCCGCCGCTGATGCAGCTTTCCAGATATACAAACTGGTCAACAACCTCCATGACTTCATTATCTAACAGTAAACCTACGTAATCCCAGCAATCTTGCATAAGTACTTTGCATTTCGAGGGTGCAATGCGCATTCCGAAGTACTTAGCAGAACGCAAAATAGCGTGCAGCCTTGTTTGTGCTGCTTGAAACTTGTCAGACAGCAACACGTTGTCGTCAGCATAATCAAGATCATTCAATCTTTCACCAGGTAAGAGATTCACGCCGGAATCTTGTGATTGTTGCAGACAATCCTCCATTATTTCATCCATGGCAAAATTGAACAGAAGTGGTGAAAGGGGACAGCCTTGATGAACGCCGCTCCTGGTGCTGAAACTGTCAGACAGTTCACCGTAAACGCTAACCTGAGCTGAAGTATGGGAGTAAAGCGCCGATAGTATGTTCACATAATTGGTCGGCACACTCCTGCGTTTAAACGACTCTAAAAGTGTAGATCGATCCATAGGATCGAACGCGATCTTACAGTGCAGAAATGCGACAATTGTTGTTCGGCGGTAAACGTGACGCTGCCCCAGAATATGACGAAGAGTAGAAATGTGATCTACACAACCCTATCCAAGGCGAAACCTTGCCTGTTCTTCCTAACGTTTGTCTCTCGAGCTGCAGATGGTCGACGAAGTATGCTGAATGCCAGAACCCTTGTAACGACTGAAGTCGAACTAATTCCTTTATGGTTTTTGCAAGAGCTCTTGATACCTTTTTTGAATATGGGCACTATTATCGAGTGACCCCAACACAGAGGGATGGTCTCGGTCATCCACATAAGTCAAAATAAGTCAAGGCCTCTACTAACGCCCCCCACCTTCCTTGAAAAGTGCCAGAACTAGATCATCTGGACCAGCAGCCTAAGTACGTTTGAGAACCAAAATGCAACTGCGGACCTCAGTCTCAGTGGGTGGTTAAAAATCTACCGATCTGGGTGTTACATTTCAACTTTGTGACAATAACACAGTAGCAGGAGGCCAGCCAAACTGATCCTAAAGTGTTCCGTCCACCTTCTGGACCAACTATAGATGAATGTGCCATCCGTCTTGCTGATAGACGGTCGCCTGTGAACAGTGGCACGGATAACCTTGAGAAGTCTGCTAATGTTCCCTGAAGCAAAAGCAGTCTTCATTTCTTTAACGTTCCCCATTAACGAAGCCTCACGATCAGCCTTTAGGCTACGTTTCAGATCCCGACGAATATCTCTCCTATACTTTTTACATGAACTACCAAGAGGAATGTTCCACCTAGCTTCTAACTTCGGGGATCTGTTATAGACACAGTGTTTGTTCAGTCCATGTACCCCCATGCTGCATGCTACAGTACCTGCTTTATAAACTGCCTGCGAGATCTTGGAACAGCAGCTACTAGGATCTTTGGAGTGAGAACTATTCAGGCAACTTTCTAAGCTAGTTTGGTACTTACGCTTTGCCGACGAAATGGCCAGTTTATCAACAGACAGTCACTGCTTTCGATGGGGTCGTTGTCCAGCAAAAGTAAGAAAGAAACGACAATCTACCAGCGCACTGTCTGAATCCAAGCATCTGTTCCAATAAGAACGACAGTCCTGAATGGAACCCAGCCAACCACAACTAACAGCTATGTGGTCTATTTTAGACTAGGCCTGAGTCGGAAAAAGAGGACAATGATGTGCACGATGTCTAAAACTAATACTGGCTTGAAATGGCTTGTGCTTAGCACACAGCTAAAACAGTAGCCCGCCAGTATACGAGCAATGTGGTGCTATGCCAAACCCGCGACCTAAACGAAACTCGGCCTCAACAGGGCGGCCGACTTGGGCGTTCTTATCTCCGGTCAGAACGACTATCTCAGAACCATGTATCGACCAAAGGATAGCGGTCAGATCCAAGTAAAAGGCACCCTTGGCGCCGGTGTCGCTACAGTCAGCTGGAGCACAAGCAGACACAATGAAAAGATTCCTGAAGGTTTGTGTCTGCAGCTGGCCTTAACACAACCCGCCAAGCGGACAGCACAAAGTCTACTGTTAACCGGAATCCAATCTACTAATGTGGCAGAGGCTGTAATGCTGAGGACTATACCAACTCCAGTCTGATCGGTAGCGGCAGTCGTGGAATCTCCCGAAGTGTATAACCAGTATCGGGAGGACAGTGTGGGTGCTGTTAATTCCATATGTTGACTGTTGTCCTGGATTTTAGTCTCTGAGATACAACAGACATCCACATACGAGTCTAACGTTTTTGCGAGAGCGGCCTTTCGACCTATCCGTTTTAGAGTGCGAACGTTGGAGGCACCTAAATTAACTTGCATTCTAAATGTAAGCAAGGGACGAGGTAGGTCTGGGGCTTAATGACAAGAGATGGGACTTACCGACACAGCGTTAATACGATTAGCTACATCTGTTGTGGGACCTGCAGAGTAATTATCAGAAATGGATGTTGGGAGGGTCAGCAGTAGCACATTTTCGCCTATCCACCTTGGTGTATGCAGCAGATGGCGCGACTCGCTTTATGCTGTGAGACGGCCACAAGAGCATAGCAAGGTCTGGTGGATACAATGAGCTACTGAGATGAAACAAACTGCTGCTACCGAGAGCACTCGGAAGCTTTCTGATCTCCTGCGAATAACTGGTGGCAGGAAGCCAGGTGTGTGCGAGGTAATCAGCGAGGTCAGTTGTAAGATTATTCATAACTTACGACGATGCTTAAGACGCTGGACTGAAAACTTCCAACAGCAGTTCAAGCGGCCACCCGAGTCACTGGCTACTCCTTCGGGCTCCGGTCTGTTGACATTTCTCCATCCTCGGCAAAAAGTCTCAGATGAGATGACGCTCCTGAAACGTCACAAGACACCCGACCAAAACGAACTCTCTTCTGCTCTTCTTATAGGTGGAGGTCCAGGCATAAGCAGAGAACTGACGGCTTTGCTCCTGAAACTTTAGGCCTGCCAACTGCTTTTCTTTCCTATGGGTTCACGAAAAGTTTTCGACGCTCGCCGGATTAGTTCATTCAGTGGTGAGTGCATCCCGGCCAGCAAAATTACTTACCCGGAATTCCGGAAGCAATTACAATGAGATCACGAGGCGGGGTGAATATAAAGCCTCATCGAGGTGGAACGGTCTGCTAGTATCGGGATCTCTAGGAAGCTTTTCCATCTCATTCGAGCACCCCAGCCATTGACTACGCCTCTGGGCTCTGCCTGCGTTCATTGGTCCGTTGACGTTGAGGCGAATGTCTCTCGAGACCAGGTTTTGAAACGTCACAAGACAACCGACCCAAACCAACTTCCTCCCGCTCACTTGGAGATGGATGTTCAGTTTTAGTTAAGAGGCTGACAGCTTCGCTCAAGATACTTTAAATCAGTTGAGTCATTCCAAATGACTGATGTTTGGCTAACACCGTCCGCATTTCCAAAAAGGGCTCACGCGTTTCATTTGCAAATTATAGAGGGATAAGTCTGATTCCTATCGCGTCCAGGTCGGCCGCAGCCATTGTACATCGCGGACTAGGTGAAACGCGCAAAGAACATATCCGTGGGGAGCGGCCTGGATTTTTCCCTGGCCGTGGCTGCATTGATCACACCTTCACATTTCGCCAAATGTTTAAACCCCGCCATGCATACAAAAAGTCAACAATTGTGTTCTTGGACTCTAGAGAGACCTTCGATTCGGCTGACAGTTGTACTCAAGGGTTGTAAACAGGAAATGTTTCCAAGAAGCCGGTGAACATTCTAAAAGCAACTTATTGTCACACCTAGGGCAGGACAAGGGCTCATAGTAGCGTATCATCGACCTTTAGCACACCAAGTGGGATGCGACAATGCAGTTCGGCCTCCCTCTTCCTAGGCAACTTCGCAGTAGACGAGATCCTAGTGTGCCCACACAAGCGGCGGTGACAAACACTAGGCTCATCTGTAGCAGCTTTTCGACAGACGAGCAACCTTTACCGCACTTTTTATGGAGATTAAATAAACATAAGGCTAGCCCATAGCACAATTCCTAAAATACAAAGGTCGATAGTGTTATATTTTATTGCTAACTAACAAGGTTCAAACAATCCATGAAGGTACACTCTATAATGACCGCTGACATCTGACACTTCGAAGTTACAGTTAACTAGTACTGATAAAGCGCCAGGCGTATACAAGTGACCTAAGTCGCAGCCGTATCTTCGGTGAATTTAGTGTACCGCAATTGTCGAGTCGTTCGTCGTTGTTATGGCACATTACTTCCACTCAAAAACTGAGTTAAGGGTTAGTGGTAAGGTGCAGAAGCCACAGTTGGCAATGGCAACTCAGGTGATTTTGAAACCTGCGTACTATTGTTCAGACCGTTTACATTCCAATGAAATAAATTACAGTACATCAAGGGCTGTTGCTCGTAAACTGCCTCGTCAGCGACTTCTACTGAGCCCATCTCGTTGACCACTTGTGGCGTAATACAACACTAATTGCATGCTTTTTGCAATACGCGTTCGAAATTGATTCCCGATGCTCCTAAATAACATTTGATTTCGAGCACCCGTTGGTTTGCCATTAAAAGCGCAGTGCACGGAAGTCAAATCCAGCCGAAAACCCAGGCGCACTCACAAAAATATAATAAGACAAGAAAAAAACTTACCTCTGTGGCATTATAAGTTTCAATGAGCACGGAAGCGTAGCTGTCCTCGCGGGTTAGGGGCAACGTATGTGTTGCGGGAACCAGATTGGTGCGCCGGAGAGCAACCTCAGATTTTGAAGGTAGGAAGCCCACAAATCCAGGAAGCGGATACTTTGGATTAATTGTATCTATGGGCCCCAACGTTTGGTTAGGCCATTGGCGTCTGGATGCATTCGTATCAAAAATGACTAAGTTTGTGAATTAGAAAGCTGTGTTTCGTACCGAAAGTACTCGGCTTATCGCGTTGAAAGGCAGAAAATGCATTGACAGAAATTCGAAAATGTTTCACCAATCGGTGGAAGTTAGCAAAAATACTTCGTTTGCTTTGAAGCGCTTTCATTCCTGCAGAGTAAACAACGA
>JTDE01002091.1:12209-40425 GCA_014338405.1 Paragonimus skrjabini miyazakii | reverse complement strand
CAGTGCTAGGTCCTCTGTTATTTCTTATCTATATAAATGACCTTTTGGACAAGATTTCCAGCAGTGCCCTCCTATATGCAGATGTCCCAAAGACTTGAAATGCCAATGATTCCAGTGCACTACAGATTGATCTTTACGCGATTAAGCGTTGGTCGGACGATTGAAGTCTCCCACTAAATGACAGTAAGTGCGCGCATATGTCACTGAGTGGAAATTCTGGCAACGCCTTCGTGATTCAGAGTGCACTCGGCACAGTGGATATCATGAAAATCGATCTGAAGAAAGATCTGGGCATCAGGCTTTCGTCTAACTTATCATTTGCGCGTCGCCACAAGATGGCAGCGAAAAAAGGGTTTGCTACTCTTAGGATAATCAAGCGCACTTTCCCCCGCATAGACAAGAAAACGTTCCAAACGCTTTACGGTGTTTATATAAGGCCGCTCCTCGAGTATGCTAATCAGGTCGTTTATACCGTCCTGAAGAAAGACATATCAGCAGTTGAGCGTGTTCACCGCGTGGCTGCCAAACTGGTCACAGGTCTCAGTAGCGTCGCGTACGAGTCTCGACTTGAAATTCTTTATCTATACCCACTTGAATTTCGACGGCTCCGCGGTGATTTAATTTTCACACACTTTCTCTTTAGAGTAAGCCTCGTTGATCAGTTCTTCACTGTAGCGAATGATGACGGTCGGCGAGGATATAACATGAAGCTTTTCATGCTTCCTTCTTGGACCTTTCTTAGACAGCAAGTTTTTTCCCACAGGGTGGTTAACTACTGGAACAGTCTCCCTGCTGAGGTCGTCAGCAGCGCTTCTATCGATCGCTTTAAAGCATTACTTAACTCTCATTTTCCAAAATCTCTTCTATTCAAGTAATCTTAGTTTTGTTTCTTGATATTTACTGTAATTCCCATAAGCGGTGCTGAACCCCGTTTTTACTGAATGCCTTTCAGATCAACAGACGCCCGATTGATATTGAACAAGAAAAACCAACTGGATCCGGGACCCTTGGGCCTCTGCTTCGAACCTGTGTATCAGTCGCTGAATCGCCGAAGAAAAAGTAACAGGTCATACACATATGAGAGCGCTTGTGGGAACGTCTCGGCCTGTCAACTGAACAAAGACTTCCATACACTTCGAGGCCCATCCTAGCTCATATATCGTTTGCTCTACGCAACCCGGCGCACAGACATGCACTGCACGCTTGAATTCTTGTAAACTCGCCCGCATGAGATTGTCGGTTTATTCTTCCGAAAAGCGGAATTGAATAAGAATAGAGAGGCCGCAGGTTGCTACACCAAGGATGCTGGTCAAACGTCCTGTAGGTTTGTTGGCGTACACACAATCAGTGAGATCAAGCCCACCGACTCAAATGAGAGCCATCAGAACAACTCGGCAGAACAGATCGAATCCAACCCCACAATCTACTTCATTCCTAGGCCTAATCTCCCAAGCTCTTTCTCACACTCCCTGTTCTCTTTGCGAAATCAATTCAGGATGTAACTTTCCAAACGTGTGTACACGGACCGTTCGATTCTTCTCAATACATTACCAGAAATCAAACAGTTAGTTCATGACAGTCAGCTTCATACGTTTGCCTTCACGGGGACCCGGCTTACAAGTGATATCGTTGACAATGAACCGGGTGACCCAAGGTGTTTCGTTTACCAAACTGACTCTACTGGAGGAAGGGTGAGGAGATCTGCGAGTTTCCTTCACCAGTACCTCCCAACACCCGAAGTTATTGGCGAATGTCAGCCCTCCGATAAATGTGACGCTTTGTGGCTTTGACTGGCATTGCGTGGCCAAGACCCAATCCTAGTGGGGGTTACCGATACTTTTCCTTCATCCGACGCATCTGACGATGACACTCTGCTCTTAAAACTAGAAAATTTCCCAGGGTCACAACGTTTTACTAATGTACTGATTATGGATAACTATAATGCACCAAACACAACCTGGTGTAGCGTTTTATACACCATTTTCTACTTCATAATTTTTAATGTTGTTCATGCCTTTTCATCTTCTTCAACCTCACATGTACACATGATGTGAACGAGGTTAATCGAACGTACACACGATGTGAACGAGGTTCATCGATCTTCTGTAACGTTTTGCACACTATTTTCTATTTCAAAATTCTGATTGTTATTCACACTTTTCACTTTCATCAACTTCACTTTTACGGCCAACGTTTAAACCAACTTAATCGAACTAATCGATAATCAGTAAATACAACTTACGCACGTCTCGGTTCGCGAGCCTTGCGTTCTGCCTGTTTTCAGGTCGCTGGTGTACGGAAGTTTGGGGAGTTGAAATTCAGTGGAATTAACCATTTAGTTCGGCAAATTTATTTATCTGTCGTTGGAATCATCTTGGCCGTGGCATCGAGATTACTTGGGAGACACGTCAGATAGCATTAGTGGAAATCTTCATTCGGTGTAGTGGAACACTAAACCAACGTTTCACAACGGACTATTGTGAGTTATTTGTTTTCCTTTTCATTGTATTTTGACCTCATATTCACACCTGAGTTCACATACTGTCTTGATCCACTACACTGGATATCACTTTCTCACCATGACTGTTGAAAGCGGATTCTCGACTCCCTTATTGACGATTATACGACGGAAAGCGGGGACACAGCATATCAACTCCCAGATTCCCTCTCTGCTCAACTTAGCCATTACTAATGGGAACCATCTAGTAGACAGAAGGGTAATCAAACCACCATTTGGACACAGTGACCACACTGTTAAAATAATAGTACATTTCTCAAAGCATCTGTGAGAAACACGCTCAGAAAAGCTTGATCAGTATACACATGGTAAGGTGAAACGCATACCGTACTCAAAATTGTTAATTTTACAATACACCAATTATGGAAATGAAGTTACAAAACGGACATAATAATAGAGAATAATGTTAGTTTATGAAGAAGCATTTAGCTCACTTGCTTCTAAAACGATACTTCTCAAAATGTTTAATGTTTGATAAACATTGCTGAGTAGTCACATCAATTCTCGCTCCACAAGGTTAACGTTGGCCTTATGTTCATGGTCGTGCCAAAAAAGGTTTGTCAGGATGGAGAAACTGAACAGTCGAAGAATTTCCCCATTATTTGGTGTAGACGGTTCCGGGAAATTAGGCAGAAACTTTTGTGTAGATGAAGGAGATTAGAAGGGTCCCAATTTTTTGCGGAGAAATGTTCATTTTTATCTGACCGGTTACTTGTTACAACAACCATTAAAAGCTCCGCAGTTCGAAATTTTAATCAGACTAGCTTTAACGGCCTGATAAGCTAACTAGTTTCACTTCTTGGTTACGACTCCATGGACCACAACTAACACGCATTTCAAAGCACAACTCAGAAATCGGACGACGTATAGGTGCCAAACAAACTGTGCACTTTCTCTTATCAGTCACCACTTCCGCGCAGAATGGTCGTCTTCCCGATTACCTAAGTGCGTTCCCCACTGTTTGAAATGGATGTGAGCGAGAAGTCGACGAACACCAAACTCGTACGAAGAGAGGTCCTCCCCATAACCCACGGAAACAATAACTTCTTATTTCAGCATATGCGACGACTAAGAAAGAATAAACCCTCGGCTTCTTTTTTAAGACTGCTGACGGGGGACCTCATCTGTCTCCCTCGTTGTGGTTCACTTGCTCAGGAAGTACGACTCTGCAGTCTACAACGTCCAACAGCCGAATTGGTACCTTATCCTGCCGTTGCAGAACTCTCGGCAACCACCGGTTACCGCTCAGTTTTCTGTGCCAGATGCTGAAGACCTTTTATTCAAGATTACTTCATACAGTGCAATGGGTCCTGACAAGATGCATCCCAGAGTTCTCAAAAAAGCAGCTGCTAGCCTGACAGAACCCCTTTATTAGCTATTTAACCAGACACTCTAGACTGGTATTCTCCCTAGTGCATGGAAATAGGCGACGGTAACGCCCATCTACAGAGTGAGTGGACCCACTCGCAGCTAGTTATTGGCCAGTCAGCCTTGCTAGCATTCCGTGTAAGATAATGGAGCACTCATTAAATCGCGCAATCCTCAGGCATATCTCATCGAAAAATCCTTTTCCCTCCATCCATCACGGATTTCTTTCTAAACGGTCATGCATAACTAATACGCTTATTTTCATGGATAGTCTGGTGGAGGCCAGAGACAATGGACCCATCTCAGATGCTGTCTCCTTTGACTTTGTCAAGGCTTTCGACCTTGTCCTACACGGCCCCATGAAACACAAACTGGAAGCTTATGGTGTTCAAGGAAAAGTTCTTCGTTGGATTGTCTCTTGTCTTGATAATAGAACATTTCCAGCTGAAAACGAATCGGACCTCTCGTCTCCCTCTTTCATTTCCAAAGAAGTTCCCCAAGGGACAACGCTGTCCCCCGTTATTTCTTATTTGCACTAACGACCTTTTGGACAATAATTCTACAAACGCCCTTCTGTACGCCGACGACCGGAAAATCTGGGATGTCACTGATCCCATTGCGCTGCAGATTGATTCTGACGCGATTAAGCGCTGGTTGGACTATTGAAGCATTTCACTAATTGGCAACAAGTACGCACATATGTCACTCGGTGAAGACGGTGGCGATGCCTTCTTGATTCATAGTGCATTCGGCAGAGTAGATGTGAAAATCGATCTGAAGAAATATATGGACATCTGGTTATCGTCTAACTTATCGTTCGCGTATCACCACGAGGTGGCGGTAATGAAGGGATTCGCTTCTTTTCGTATGATTCTGCATACTGTCCGCCGCGTAGACCAGAAAGTGGTTAAGTCGCTTTACGGGGTTCATATAAAACCGATAATCGATTATGTTAATCAGGACATGAAAACTATCCTGAAGTAAGACGTACTAGCTTTTGAGCTTGTCCTGCGCGCGGTCACCAAACTAGTCACGGGCTTAAGGAATATCGCGAACAAGTCTCGACTTGAACTTCTTGATTTGTATGCGCTCGAAGTTCCGCGACTTCTTGGTGACTTACTTCTTACATATCTCTTCTCTAGACTGGGTCCCGTTTAGCATTTCTTTAGTGTTGCGAATGATGACGGCCAGCGAGACACAGCAGGAAGCTTTCTAGGCCTCGTTCTCGAAACCTCCTTGGACAACAGTTTTTTTTCATGGAGGTTATTAACCATTAGACCAGTCTTCCTTTTGAGGTCGTTAGCAGCACTTCTGGAGATTGCTTCAAAGTATTGCTCGATTCAAATTCATATAAAAACCCATCGTTCAAGTAGTTTTACTCCGTTCTTGGTATTTACTGCAATCCATAGGAGCGATGCTGCACCCACTGATTGCTTTCCAAATCAACAGACGCCAGCTGGACACCGAATAATAACAACCCACTCGATACGGGTAACTTGGGCCTCTGCTTCAAATTCCTGTATAAATCGCTGGATCTCTGAATCGCTGTTGATAGCTGACGGATTAGAGATAGCTATCTATTTTTCTTTACTGCAAAGCGTACGGCCACAAACAACGTAACGTCACCCAAAATAGCCGCAAATTTATCGATGGTTTGGAAACTTAAAGGAACAAAACTTATCCGATTAAATAAATACTGGAGAGAGTAGTTGAAACTGTCGAAAAATCAGTCAACTATTGTGCATGGCGGCAGCGACCTTCCAAGTTATAGATACAATCTCAGGAAAGGAAGGAGAGGACAGCTAGCAATATTCTGCAACGCGTCCTTTCTCACATGGGCTGCCTCCTGTGCTTGCCTTTGTTCTTCATTCTTGATCTCACTAGGGTTTTAATCGTATAAACATCTTTCTGCTAATTCTGTTCATCGTAAATATCCTTGGTTGTATATGTTAGATTTGAGTGATTCCTGACTAGCCTATTTCATCTGTTGCGACCGCTCACCCGGATCACAAGAACAGAAGCGCGGTGGTTTTTTCAGAGTGGCCCAAAGACTACCAGTTTTTCGTCAAGAAAAACAGGCTGTGGGGTCACTTTTACCACGGGTGGCGGATGCCGGAAGCGTCGCAATACCGACCTGAGAATATATCGGGCATCCTTTCATGGGATCCAGCAAAGTTCCAACAGGTGTAATGGGTGGGTGGATGCAAAGGTATCTCCAGCTTGATGGAGGCAGTAGAACAACGAAGAAAAATGATACTGCTGCCTGTATGAACCGTGCTCACGGATGTCTCCAGAGGAGCCAGATGCTCCTAATCGGCACTGATTCATTCTCTGAACTACAGTCAGGCAAGTTATCACACGTAATCCGTCTCGACACCATGTAGCTACTAACCAACTTGTTCAAATCGGTATGCAAACGTGTAGAAGTATAGGCAAACCATCCTGTCACTTGCTGGCTTGTGAGAGAAGGTACACATTTGTGAACGCAAGAACTATTCGCTGGTATTTACGGATATGTAGACAGATAAACAGCAAACTGCACCCATACTTCACTCACAAAAATATAAAGGTGTGCAAAGATCAAGCCATGTTGGGGAATGCACTTTCTTGTTCCTGGTTCTGTTTTCTCCTGAACGAAGCGACCGGAGTGGCCTGGATCACAGACTCAGGTATTCTGGTGTACCGTCTAATGATTCTTTCCGTGAAGACCCCGGCTCTTGTAATCGTTTGGGTCTGTGGCTTGCTCAGCGACAACGAACTAACATTCACGTGGGTCATTTCAAAAGCTGAGAACAAAGCTGGCGGCAGGACATCTGTGAGGATACCTAGAACTTTATGGTACTCGGTTAGGTCTCCAGAAGGTCTTCCGCGTTCAAGCGACAAAAGATTAAGATTTTTCAACCCGGCCGCATAATCCGTATCTTCTTGGCCATTAGCCATCTTGGTGGCCAGCCTATAGATTCTCTCCAGTCACTAAATCTTTCTTGAGGTGCAAAATTCATGTCTGCCTGTATCATTCCAAGTGCGGCCTCTCGAACGTTTTATACTGTGGTATGAATACATTTTGACCCTTGAAAAAGATTGCTTTCTGAGTTGAAACAGGGTCTGTCTGACCTTTTCGCAAGGAACGCACACGGATCTGCAGATTTAAAGTCGTCACACAGACGTATCCTTAGGTCCCTGACGTCCTCTGCCTGGGCATTCTACACTCCTATATTTGCCCCTGGAAGATAACTGCGGGCTTCTGCTTCAACGGAGCTAACTGAACAAACGCATTTACAGAGGCTTCTTAGGAAGTCTCAGTCTTCTGACCATAGAGTTAATTCGATCAAATTCTCTTGAAGGTCCGAACGAGTGAGATAGCCGACAATATTAACATTCTCAGCGAAGATGTGGCAAGGCGTTTTCAACTGACCAGCCGAGTGGTTGATGCATATGAAAAGGAAAGGGGTTCCAGCATACAGCCTTGTGGTACTCCGCCAAGAAACATATGGACATTCGATACTCCTCACCCAACAGTTCTGTCTCAAAAATGCCTCTAGTCCATTCAATGATTATGGGCGTTATGCAGTAATACTTAAGTTCCTCGAGAAGCAACCAGTGGTCGTCCGATCCAAGACCTTTAAAAACTTGGAGCTACTGAACTTCAACCTGCTCCCCATTTTACGGCCCCTTGTTTACTTAATCTAAGGAGTAAGTATGGTTGGAGAGATGATTTTTGGCATAACTATTATGGTTGGCTTTCTGTGGAATTTTATCAGACTCAGATATCAGACCTCAAATAGCACAAATTGAAAACGTACAACAACCAATAAAGACCTTCAGTACCATGGCGTTCACGAGTGGTTGTAAAAGAAGGCGGTCATGAGAAAAGAAATTACCGTCCGCAGTTAGCTCGGTGTTTAAGAAAACGTATCGCTCTGTCAGTAAGTCTGCGGACAAAATATATAAGAAAAACCCGGTCGGTTTGAGTTTTGACTTCGAATTAATGATTTCCGCTAACATAAGACGCTGTTACCACCTACAGAGTCAGTTGAAAATCGCATCAGCTTAGCATGGAAATTCCCTTGGGAAAGGTTACGGAGACAGTCGAAATCTTCTGTGACTCTCTGACGAGGAAAGCTCAGATGAGTGGTATTGTAGTGGTTGTTTACTGTCAACCTCCTGAGGGGTTCCCAACCTGTCCGACAAGGCCTTGCTGAAATTTTTAATTTAAAACGCTGTCCCGCATCTACTGCCCATCTTGGCTTTTCCTTAACAGCACTACGGTATAATGTCTGCTGACATCAGCCCGTCCAGTCTCTAAATAAACAACAGTATCCTGAAGGAAGCGGATGCGTTTAAGTTTGATTGCGAAAGAAGCGGATGGCTTCCCGAGATGGAAAGCAGTAGTATTTGCTTTGATGCCGGCAGCGCGTGGTAAAACTGGAGGTGTAACGACCTTAGTAAGACAGCTTACAGACTGTAGTTGAATAAAAGTGTTTTTCATTTGTGCCTGACAAAGGTGTGTCCAAGTTATTTACGAGGTTTTCAGGCAGATTAGGAACGTGCATACTGCAAAGATGGTTAGCTGGAGTGTGTAGCGTGGTTGCAATTTTTAAAGCCTGGATAAATATCAGATGATCAAGTTAAGTATGCGCAAAATGGATCGTTTGTTTTGAAAAAGGACAATAACATGTCTAAGGATGTGAGTTTGTGGAACGGTCTGCAGGCTATTCCTGGCGGACCCAATAAAGAGGGACTCCTAGATGAAAAATGGAAGGGGTAGGAACAAACTGGTGGTGCTGCCCAGTGTGTGCGTGAAGAATAACACCTAATGTTGAGGGACGCTATCATGATTTTGAAAAATTTGGGTCGGTTAACAGAATGTGATCCCCAAGAATTTGCAGGCGGACCAATAATTGTTGTATTTGTAAACCTCTACCATATGTAGAGGTTTCTGCGTGCCGTCGGAATTATCTGTGGACGGTCACTGAAGAGGATCACTATCTCGCCGGATTACTGTCAGCTGGAACCACGCGTTCAATATCGCTCCCCAGATGACCGTTAGAAGAACGTAGTTTATTGCTCCTATTTCAACTTGATTCAATGCAGGTCAGCCAGGCTGAGGCAGTATATCTATAGCGGACGGCGAACGTACCAATTAACTAGTACCACGCTCGTATAGTGACATCCTCAAAAAGACATCAGTGCTGCAAAGGCAAGTTTTCTGATGCTCACTGTGCCGACATTCTCCGGAAGAAGAAAAGTATGATTTATTTTTAAAAAAGCAGGCCGTCGGACGTAAAATGCGAGGCTACTTTTTCCTGTATTGTCGACGTGGTGGTGAGTAATGGGCGTGATCCCCATGAATGCATGTGGCGCAAGAAATTAGTAGGGTTAGCCCACAGTATTCACGGGGATAGTAATATATTCATATTCAAGGGGACTTGGCTGAGACAGGGGAGTTGTTAATCTGAGCACATCAAAGTATAGTCTCAGCCGTACAAACAGACATGTCTGGGTTGGTGAAGGGTCATTCATTTTACTAACCCAGCAATATGGACGGGTAGCTGAGAGAAACCTCGCGGTATCGTGTTTGTATGTAACAGTTTGATTGCTCAAGGTACGGGTCATCACTTTTCTTTTGATGTATATACAAAGAAACCCCAGGATATCTGGGGCAGAGGATGGTCAGTTGGTTGCACTCGCCGAGGACCATATACATTGAGTTGAAAAGACCCTCCTTCTGGATGACTTCATTTAGCCTGGTGTGGATCGGTCGGAAAAACATGCCCCGAATGACGTCGTTGGAAGTGCTTTGCTTGGACTTTTCAAGTAAAAACATTGGCACACTTTGTGGGTAAGTAGGCTTGCTGCGATGGACCTTTTCACTATCAATACTTCGTGTGACGTAGGCAGCCTCGCAGATAGATCCCCCAAGATAAAAGCAACCATTGGACAATACAGCTAATCACGAAGACCAAGCGCTCGACAGCTTCTGGTAATTGTTTTTGGATATACAAAAATATTAATGTCGAGCAGCTTGTTTGGAAAGCGGTTCCATTAGCCCGTATGACTGGGAGAGAAAAAAAGCGAACGTCAGAAATCTGGCGATCGGGTTCGCTCCGCTACTTAAAGTCAGGCAGCGGGGAATTACGCCATGGTGGGAGAGGAGAGTGGGTGGAGCCCAAATCAATAGGCGCGGTGCTTGGAGAAGATTAAATTTAACAGGTGAACATAAACGAAAATTCAAATAAAGCTGACCGCAAACGGCCGATCGGATCAAGAAGGAATGCAAGTCGACGTCCAAGAAAAGTCTGACGAAGAAGGCTATACACAACTCGGAGGTTTATTTCAAGTACTTTTTGTCCATGACATCCATGCGAATGGTTGTTGGATGCGCCAATGATGAACGACGGATGTATATCATAACGAACGACGAGAAGGTAGGGGTCCTACACTGCTTTTTGAAAAGGCACATACCACAGCAGGTAGGCCTCCGTGGATTGAAAAATTGGTTGGTCCATATGTGAGGTACTTGACCGACTGCCTAAGTTGAAAGTAACCAAAGCTACGGGACCAGGTGACCTTTAACGAGCGATGTTGAAGTCGCTGGCTGAAATCTTGTTACATCTATTTTTCTCGCCGCTGAAGGAAAGGCGGGCTACACTCAGAGTAGAAATTGGCGGCGGTGACTCCAATTCGCAAAAGTGGCAATAGGGTGGAGGCATCTAACTACCATCCAGTTGGTTCATCCTCCGCAGTTTCAGGTGCGTTAGAAAGAATAGGCAGGGATTGGAGGGCAAATCAAGCTACCGATCATGGACATTTGACGGCCGAGCAACATGGCTGCGTGAAACAGCAAACCTGCATGACAAAACTGTTAACCTTTTTAAACGTAGTTGACAAGAGGCCATGTAAAAGTTGGTAGGTTGGGTTATGTCACTTTGTTTGTGGGAAAGCGTTTCATTCGATGAACCATAGACTGCTAGTACAAAACTGAGGCCCACAAAATTACGGTCTGATGTTATAACATGGACTTATGAGTAGTTTTGTAGTAAACATTTCTAAGTGTAGATTTGAAAACACGAGACCAATTTTGCGGCCACTGGCAGCAGATTACCGCGAGCAGTCTTGCGATTATTTGCCCTCTTGCCTTACGTTAATGCTGTAAATTGAGGATCAGACCGCCCGGGTCACATGTTCACGGATGATGTGGAATTGGTAGGGCGTCCATTGGAAGTCTATATGCCACAAGACGGCAAGGAAATGTACCGATGGTCTATACAGTGGGAGTCAACACTCATTGTTGCAGAGGGTGAAAAGATGTTCACTTAAGTCCATGTTAAATAGCACCGTACGAGTTTCGTGGAAAAGCGCCGTGTACAGCGTCGCCTGTACATTTTGTACGACTTGGTTACCGAAAGTATAAAATGATGCAGCCAGTTTTCATTTGCTATTTCACTGGTCCGATCTGCACTGCAATTTCCTTAGCCTGATTTGTCTTTAATTTCATAGGTTGGTTAGGAGAGAGCGTGAGCTGACTTGTGTGGTACAGTAACCTTGAGGCGCTGACGTTGCAATGTATGGTAGACCGGCAGAAGATGCCCACGGGCAGTGGTTTCTAATTGTTCCCATTGACACAGCTTTCCAGTATAAGACACAGGTGCATGTTCAATCTTTCACAGGGAAAAACTCCTCATAGTTCAACTGGGTTTCAACGGTATCAGGAGGTAAAGGCGCCATCCCTCCAACGCCAATGTAGTACGGTAGAGCTTGGGAATAGTGTGAAATTGGTAAGACATCAATGGACTACTGCGGTAGCCATTACTTAATGTTGCATAGTGTAAATGACTGCTTAGAGCTAAAGTAGAAGAAACAAGTAAGCACGTGGGGGAACATAACAGTCATGAACGTGAAGCCGGTTAGCAAATTGAGGGATCTGATAATCGGAATAGACCCCAGCTTTAAGGTATCTACCAAGTGTATAACGGCAGCTTCAAAGGCCAAACGAGCGACGTGCAGGATGATGATTACCGTGGCTCCAAGGAAAATTGAAGTTATGTTGCTTCTTTGCGAGACGAACGCAAGGCTACACCCAGAATACTGAATCCATGCCTGTTTCGCATTGCCAGTTCCTAGATTCGTACACCCAAGGTTTCCTCAGCCTTATGTCGATGCGAATCAAAAGTCCTAATGAGAAGACGGCGGACTTCAACGTAGAAATCAAGGGCGTTGTGGAATTGGACATGAAAGAACCTTGAGCACGACCGTACGGCAGCCGCCAGAGAAAAAGAATGTCGACGGAAGTTCCAGTCGACTTCAGAATTCAAACATGCGTCAGACTGGTTGAACGGCGTTCCCAACGATAATAGCTAAACATTGTTATCCTAGTGAATGTGGCATACGATAGTAGATGTGGCGCAGATTTATTATACAGCTACGAGTGAAACTACGATATCCACGCCAACACACTAACTTTGATGTTGGTAGTTTGCAGTAAATTTATATTAACAAAATAATGTGAACCGACGCGGTAGTATCGGCAAGGCACCTCCCACGTCGCAGAGAGTTTAGGATTTTGGACACGTCGAAAGTTTCCTCGCCATATCAGCCCCCCCTAGAAGGGTGACTTATACAGGAGGCCTTTTACCTATGAATCTTAATCCCGGGCAACGGCTTCTGTCTTGCTGGCCAGCCGCGCGCGAGCCACCCAACCTGAAAACGCCTCCTGAAGACGTAACAGGGGGTGTGATTTCCTCACTGTGCAGGCACAGAGTGTTACGGCGTTCGAGATTTTCTCCTTGGGCCCAGCAACTGTTGCTATGTGTCGCGTTATACCTAGAAATAAGGGAAGGTGAAATACTTGAACGTTAGAGTAAAAGACAGATACCCACCGTAATGCGTGTCCTGCTGCGTCTGAGAATATTTACAGTCATGTGCAGGTATCTTCTGTGCAAAACGAGCGAGGAAATTGTATCTAAGAGAAACTGTTAGTTCCTGGTCGACAAGCATGAAATGCACATAATGAATTTCCAACTCCATGATAAATACAAAATTGAAAAACTTAACTACTCGAGGTAGCGCGCGAGAAAATGGATGCGACTCCTTGAAAGAGTTGTAGGTTGAGGAAGGCAATGCTGGAGCTAAATCGGGGATTGAAGTAGATTGAGGCGGTTTAGATTACGCTTGTGTTGTCAAACCTGGGGTGAGTCAGTGATAGCTGGTTTAAGTCGGTCACTTGAGACCGTGAGCTGTTGGCCGAAACCATCGATCATATAAGATTTCGCAAACCGTCTAATGACACGTCTTATCACACGCCTATTGACACGGTTGCTGCAGTGCTTTCTTGAGAGAGTCTGTTCGCAAAAACACGAACTCACAGGTACTGAGTTCTTCAGGAACATAAGACGAGGATCGTTGAATACGCGTAACACTTGTTTGTAGTGACCACATGTAATCGGCTAGTCGGTTGTCATAGTATTCAGTGTCGATAACTTTGCTTGACGGTTGAAAGAAATCAGCCGGAAGGCTTAGAGGACGACCATTGACGAGTGCCGCTGGGGTCGTGATGTCATTCTTGACACACTTGCGAATACCAAGTAAAACTAGGAGTAAAGCTTCCGTCCAGTCCATCTGCTCGTGAGCATGTAATGAAGCTTTGAGCTGACGATAGAAACGCTCTACAAGTCCATTCGCTTATGGATCATAGGCTGTGGTGCGTGCTCGATGAACGCCTAACAGCTTGATCAGTTGTGAAAATAAAGCTGATCCGAATTGCGTGCCGCGATCAGTTATAATGGTCGACGGACAACCATAACGTGCGATCTAATGCTCGACAAAAGCGCGGGCGACAGATACTGTTAACGAGTCTGACAACGATATGGCTACTGGCCAGCGAGTGAATCGGTCGATACACGTAAGTAGGTGGGTTCTGCCTTGCGAAGGTGAAAGTGGCCCGACGAGATCCGGGCGGACATGTTCAAAACGATCTTCGGGCGTTGGAAAATATTCCAGCGAGCTGCTCGTGTGTCGGTCGACCTTGGAACGCTGACATGCAAGACAGCAACGGACCCAGTGCTGGACGTCCCGACTCATGTTGGTCCAGACGAATCGATCCGCAATCCGTCTCGGTGATGCGCGTATTCCTTGGTGTGACAGGTTACGCTGCGCTTCGAAAACTGCTCTTCGTAACGAATATGGCACGACCGGCCTGGGGTATCCCAGCATATTGACATATATAATGGTACCAGATGAAGATGTCAATGGAACTTTGACAATCCGTGAGTTCCTGCGTTCTAGATCATCCATAAACCTGCAATCGGATTGTTGTTGTGCAGCTATGTTGTGATGTGAGATCAGGTCCATGACTGTAGACACGTTGTGCATTTGTGGTAAAGTATATTCGGCGAGGTTTGCGGTTCCGAAGACTTCGCGGATGTTCGTAAAAAATTGGGCTGTGTATTTCAGCTGTCAAGTTTCTCGAGGTGAATATCTATCGGAGTAATTCCGCAAGGCGTACACGAGTGGATTGCAATCCGCGAAATTAATGAAATCACGGCCCTCAAGTGCACGGCGAAAATGGCGCACAGCCCTATACACCGTTAAGAGTTCACAACCGAAGGTGCTGTATCGCGTTTCGGTATCGCCGAGGCGTTGAGAGAAGGTTGCAATTGGTTTCCAATTCTCGCGAATTGCTTGTTGTAGCACTGCACCCATGGCTGTATCCGATGTATCCACGGCAATGCTGATTGGTGCGTCCGGTTGTCGTTAATGCAAAATGACTGCAGAGGCGAGTGTCCCCTTTACGGCAGCAAAAGCCGCAGTGGTTTCGGGAGCTAGATGTAAAGTATGTTTATTGCCTCGGAGTAGAGCGGTCAGTGGGTTTATAAGCTTGGCGCGGTTGGTGATTAATCGACGATAATAATTCACACGTCCATTGGTGCGGCGGAGCTTGAGAATTGTGTCGGGAAGCTGGCAAGCTCAAATGGCTTCGAACTTAGAATCGAGCGGTTTAATCCCTTCTGCTGAGATGTTGTGGCCTAAAACATTCTAAAAAGCTTAACCGAGTTCGGACTTAGTTCCGTTGATGGTAAGGCCATATGATGCTAGACGTTGAAACGACGTCCGTAGATGGATGATATGCTCTTCCGGGGAAGAGCTAGCCACGAGGACGTCGTCTATATATGCATAAACGAAGGTTAGCCCACGGATGACTTCATTAATCAGACGTTGGAACGTCTGTGCAGTGTTACGAAGACCAAAAGGCATGCGCACAAATCCGAAAAAACCAAATGAAGTGGTAATAGCCGTCTTGGGTATATCGTCTTGTGCTACCGGTATCCGGCAGTAGCCGCGAAAGAGGTCGATTTCGCTGAAGATTGTTTTACCTGCAAGGCTGGTAGTTATATCTTGGCGGTGTGCCACAGGGCAGCTATCTGGAACAGTGGCATTGTTCAATTCATGATAATCTCCGCAAGGACGCCAATCGTCTTCTCTCTTTTTTGGCACCATATGCAGAGGGGTTGCCCATAGGCTATAAGAAGGGAGACTATACCCATATCCAGCATGTGTTTAAATTCAGCAAGAGCGACGCGCAGTTTGTCTGGTGCCAGGCTTCACGGTTGCTAAATAACTGGCGCACCTTTTGCGATCTTCTACGAAGTCGTTGAGTAACGCGTAGCAATAAACCAGCGATCCCAGGTGGTCAAAACACGATTGGTTTACAGTGCCGCGGTACTATTGGACACGTGATCAAAGTCAATAGGTAGACAACCTCAACAGTTTCGATCGACGGATCGTTTCCGAGTAGGAGGCTACTTTTTCATCCAGCGACTCCGAAGGAATCCGGCCAGATAACTGGCCTGATTTCACCTCTGTTTGAACAGTTGCAACGTCGTCTGATGGGGACAAGTTCCATGATTACCTTGAAGATGCAAAACATTATTGGGCGGCAATGCCACACCGCCTTGAACATCCGATGTAACTATCACCAACGGTCTATCATTCATTATTCTGTCCACTTCGACAAGCAGAGTACATAGGGTCTCGTCGTCGGGTTTTGTACAACACAAATCGACCCGAGTATGTGCCTTATCGATCGGTTGAGTCGCTCCCACACACCTCCTCGATGAATGGCATAGGGTGGGCTATAACGCCATTGGATGTGCCTCTGTAGTAATTTACTGTTGATAGATTCATGATCCAAATTACTGGTCCATCGCTTGAGCTCTTTATCCTCAACTGTGAAGTTAGATCCGTTGTCGGAATAAACGTTGGTAGGACAACCTCGTCTTCCAATGAAACGCATCGAAACCATAAGGAATGAATCCGTACTCATGGAATGTGCGACCTCGAGGTGGACGGATCTTGACTGAAGGCAGGTTAAAACACAACTACACCTCTTCTCCCTGCCCCTACTTTTCTTCACACTGATTGGTCTAAAATAGTCCACACCAACGTTAACAAATGGGTGCCAACCCGGTTTTATTCTCACGGGCGGCAAGGGAGCCATCATTTGTTTGTCTATGGTGACGTTCAGACGCCGACAATGGAAGCAAGCTCCAATGACACGTTTGACAGTGGATTCACCGTGAATGATCCAAAATCGTCGCCTGATTAACGAAAGGACGTGTGACGCACCGCAGTCCTTCAAGCATATGAGAGTGGTTGACTATCAAATCTGTCACATGATGGGGCTTGGGAAGACTTACTGGACATTTCAGCTGAAACTCCGCATTAGCCAGTATCAGCAGTCCACCCACCCGAATTATTCCATCAACTTGGGTGGGGTTTAACTTACGAAGCGAACTTCCTTTTGACAGCTGAGTTGTTTGTCCAGACTTCTGCAACTTCAACAATAGAGATAATTCATTTGGAAAGCTATCCCTATGAATCAGATGGATGATATCTTTCTCAGCCTACTGAACTTCTCCCAACATCAGGTGATCTCGATTAAAGGTACCATCGTTCTTTCGATGCTTTGTAAAAATCCAATAGGACTTGAATCTGCGCAACCAGACTGTGGTATTTAGAAGGCCAGGCCAACTCGAAAGACCGAGCATCCAAGACACAGAGATCCCGTCCACTATGATCACGTTCATCTGCGCTGACGGCCGCTTCATCTCTACCTCAAGGTGCTGGCTCACGGTAGCAAACGTTTTAGGCCAAGCCGTAGCCGGTTGTTTCAGAAATGTGGAACCTGATAACCAGGCTTCTATACCTGCGTGGTTGTGCATCCCACGAGAGGCGCTGTCTGCTGGATTGTATTTTGACCTCACGTGTCGCCATTGATCGGGTGATGTCAAATTGTGTATAATACTTATTTGATTTGTAACGAACATACTGAACCTGGTAGACGCGTTGGAAATGTAACAAAGCACGATCATGGAGTTCGTCCAAAAACATACACGCGTGAACATTGACTCAAAATTATTAATCAAAAGTTCGTGGGCACGAACTGTCAGGACAGCAGCAATCAATTCCAGTCCGGAAATAGAAATAGCTTTCAATGGAGCTACCCTGGATTTTGCAAACAACAGTGATGAACACCGCTCTCCGTTTGCCGCGCAAAAGCATGCATAAACCACGGCGCCATAACCAACTTCTAGCGCATCACAAAAGATTTATAGTTCCACACACTCCTGATCTAGTTTTACCAGGTTGAATACGGCGGGGAACATGCAGATCGTTCAGACTTCGTAAGCAACTGTACCAATCTTCCCACTCATGTTGGTTATCGGCATTAAAGGGTTCGTCCCAACCCAAACCTTCTCGACATAGTGCCTGCAGTAAGCGTTTCCCTGGCAGTAACCATAGCGAAGCAAACCCTAAAGGATCGTATAAAGTGGACAAGTATGATAACAAGCCTCCTCTGGTGATCGATTTGTCTGGTGGGGAGAAACTTAATACAAAACAATCGGTTTCACCATCCCACTGGACACCCAGGGTACGTCCAAGCGGTAAGGGTTCCGTCCGGATTTCAGGCAAAGGCTCAGCGCACTCTGAGAGAAGGGTGGTATTCAACACTTCACGTCTGTTCGAGGCCCATTTCCCCGGTCGAAAACCTCCTTTCAGAACCAGACTACAAACTTGCTTCATGAACCGCTTGGCGACATCAACATCTCGCAATGTCATAAAGCAGTCGTCAACTAGAAATTATCTTTCATTGCTCTCTTTGTCACGTCGTCAAAAAGATAACCATAATCGTCGGCTGTTTGTTGCAGCGCGAAATCAGTGCAGAACCGGGAGGACTTAGTTCCGAATGGATAGGTTCTCATCTGATACTCCGTAGGATGCGCGTCCACTTTGCCGTCTGCCCACCAAAGGAAGCGAAACGCTCCGCGATCCTTCTCGAGTATTCTTACTTGCAAGAACATTTCCTGAATGTCTGCTGCAACAGCAGTAGGTTTTGCATTAGACCTGAGTAACACGCCAAACGGCTTAGCAGTAATATTCTGTCCGTGAAAGGTCTGTCGTTCATGGAATGACCTTGAAACTTAGCCCAACAATCAAAGACAACTCGTAATTTGCCCGGTTTTTCAGGATTCATCACGGAATGCTGTAGTAGATACCACCTACTGAGAGAGCTAAACTCGATCTAGTTGTCGGGAACCTCTTCCACGTAACCTTTGTCAAGCTGATTGCTGATGACCGCGTTGTACTGTGAACGCAAGGTTTCGTCCCGCAGAAATCTTTTGCGCAGGCACGACAATCTTCTCGACGCCAGTGCATAAGTGTTTCCCCCAAACAATCGTTTCGTTCCGCCATGGAGGAGGGACTTCATAGTGCCCATTGATCAACTCCACTGAATTACGTATGACTGACAGGGCTGCGAGGTCTTCGTGTGAAAGGGACGGTTCGGATGTCGAGGTATCACCGAACTCATTATTGTACAACCTGGCGACCATATCTGTCAGACTAGTCTCATCGCGACAGAGGCCATTCATCGAGGCAATCTTTCGCGGCTTTCTTTGGAGCGGGCCGCTAAGGACCCAACCAAGTAATGATCTAACTGCGCAGGGTTGTCCGCGCTATCCAAATTTCCGGTCCATGACCCAGTGAGCCTCAGGCACGTCACAGCCAACGAGGATTGTGACTTCTGCACCGTGGATCTCATCGAACGGAAGATCCCTCAGGCGTGACTACCTTTGGGCCTCCTCTTTTATCGACGCCACAGATAGTATGGGTGAGTCTGTCACTGAATAAGCATTGGTTATGTCAACAGCCTTTTGTCCATCCAGGGACACAATCCTTAAGCGGACGTTCTTGCAACTGGTGGTGATTAACCCATTCACCATTGTGATTGGCAGAGTGGACCAGGCGCCTGAGACACCGATACGCTCGAGCAGATCCTCTTTCACTAACGTGGTGTCTAAACCGGGATCTAAGAATGCATACGTTGACAGTGAACCATGTATCGAGTGAAGTTTCATCGGCATAATACCTAATCTTGTGCGCCCTTCAAAGATACTAGTTATATTGCAGGTACCCTGATATCTACTGCCTTTGTCAGCCACTGGCTTTGTGCGCGTGAGGTGCAGCAGACTATGGTGACGCCCACCGCAGTCAACCACGCCACAACGCGACTTAACCCTGCAGTCTGAGGCCCGGTGATACAACTTAAGGCAAACAAAACAACATCCAAGTCGTCGCAAACTGTCCCATCTTGCAGACACCTTCATGGCAAGGAAGGAATCACATGTCTCGATGGCGTGCCTATGGGAATACAAGGCACAACTGCTGCCAGAGTCTTTTGCCCGATTTTGGCGAACGAAAAAGTTAGATGATTCAAAGGTACATTTTTTCGTATCCTGACGGCTGATTCCAGCCGAGCGCGTTGTCTTCGAGTCCTTCCGTTCACTTTCACTAGCTACCTGACCATATCTGCTGCGCGCAATCCTCGCACAACGCGAGATAAACTCGGTCAGCTCATCAAAAGACGGTCCTCATGCCACACCAAAAATGTGATATTCAGTTTCTGCCACTTCTACGCTCTAGTGTTGTCACCGAGTTAAGATCGACCATATGGTTCATTTGACCCAGTGCCATAGTGCAGTTCTGCATTCGTATGGACAACTGTGACGAGGCTTCAACGCCGTCACCCACACATTTGCCGTTGAGCAGCAACCCATCCATCGTAGATCTGGCAACAAAATATGACTGCCCGTAAAGTTCTTTCAGCAACTACCGTGCTCTGCGATAGCCAGTGCTGGGTTCTAGCATGACGCGTTCATCAATCGACCCTCTAGCTCGACCTTCACAGTGTTACATCAGATAGCGGAGCCCCTGACCATCATTCGATACCTTAGATTTAACGTGGCTCTCGAACTGTCGCACAAGTTTCCAATACGTCAAGGGGTCGCCATCAAAGAAACCAAATTCCACTCTTGGCACTGTCAAGCTTGCAGACAGCGGGGCTAGTGCGGAACCTACTTCTGCACCAGACGTAGTCTGTGTTGGTTCTGTAGTACGGACTGTCGTCGGATTCAACCGTTTCCCACGGTCATCAAGAAACTTATGCATGTAGGAGTCTCGCTCACTTCTATTATCTCTGTTATCTGCTTCCACATGCTCACTATAGATATCTTCATCCTCTTCAGCTAACATAGCGTTTAACCTAGCATCCTCTACTTCTAACTTAGCTCGCAATAAAACCATCTGTAGTTTAAATTCTTCCTTAAGCTGTCTTTCTTTCAATTCAGCTCGTAACAATGCAGATATAACCTGAACAGACTTACGACGGTTACAGCTATCACGGGAACCAGAGCATGAGACAGGATCGATAGCACCTTTGACTTGCTCGAATGACTTCAATTTAGCTTTCCGGTTTGGTTGTCTTTTGCAACTTTCAGACATCATCAAGGGTTAAGCACACTGAAGATCAATGTTGAGTACTGTGCAATCCTCCACGAAGACGTTTAGTAACGCGTAGCAATAAACCAACGATCCCAAATAGTCAAAACAAGATTGGTTCACAGTGCCACAGTACTATTTGACACGTGATCAAAGTTAGTGGGCAGAAACTCTCAACAGTTTCGATCAGCGGATAGTTTCCGGGAGATAATAACAATTTGATGCCAAATAGGCTAAAGATGAATTATAAGCACATAATATGACATTCATGCCCAACAGAGTCCTTTCGAGCAGTCAACAGGTTCAAAAACAATAGGGATGAGACAAGCATCAAAAAGTGACGCACGCATCACTCAAGCAACTTACAAAGGTCGGCAACTAGCTATTCGCACAACTGTCAATTGACGCCATAAAACAAAAACATCGACGTCATGGTCTAGTTTGCTATCAGAAACAGGTGCGGTAGAATATACAGGAATAAACGTTTTGGGGGAATAGGGTGGGGTTGGATCTTCACACGAATGAACTTCGAAAGTACATACACACCTTTCGTTTTGATGTGATGCACCACGTCCGTGATGACGGCCGTTAGCTCTTTCGATGAACGGGTCAACTCCGTAAATTCACTCAATACCGTTCGATATCTATCATCACAGAATGGTTCAGCGAGCAGCGGGCTGAAGACGGTCGTCGAGAAAATGGCCCTTATGGTCTATATACTTGTTAGAAAATCTAGGAGCTTGTGATGGCCTGCGTCGACAACTGACCCAAAGCGCTTTAAGAAGTCCATGACCAAGATGGCATCTGGTACATCCGCTATAATAAACTCCCGACGCAAAGCACGCTGCAGGCCCACATCCAGCATGAGGGAACGTGCGTCGGATGTGTGTTCAGATGTTGGCTAGCTAATTACAACACGTTGTAAGTAGTATCGGTAAAACCAAACATCTAAATAATATCAGAAAGATAAGCGATCAAAGTGTATTGTAAATAACGGACAAATATAACAAGTGCACTTACATCAAAGTTTCCGACAAAATACAGAGATATAATCGGTGGATGTGTTAGTGGAGTGTTGGGTAGGATTCTACAGATGACGACGTAGTTATCTACAGGATGAAAACACTGTGTTGTCCACGGAGCATTGTAGCTGTGGTTTGTTCCCCGGCACGCAAAAGATCCAGACGAGTTGTGTGCAGATGTGTGTACGACCTCGTTGTCTTGTCAGCTCCGCTGAAGACATTGGGTTGAATCACGTGTCCTAGACGAATGTCCGGCATGATGTTGTCTGTGTGTATTGCTGTGTCTGCGTATGTGTGTGTGCGTATGCGTGTGTGCATGTGGCATTGACTACAGTGGTGTTGACAAACTGTGAGTTGTTCGAAGTCACTGCAGGTGCATGCGCGTAAGGGTCGCTCAGCGGTGTATGATGTGTGGGCGTAACATTCGGGTCACATGCCATAGTAAATCGGTCCAGACATATGGTCTTGGTCACACAGCAGTGTGCTGGTACATGTGTATTGGGGTTTTATTGGCCCCCTGGAGCTTAAAGGGCGTCAAACGAGGCGTGTCCTCTTTTTTAGGTTGTATGACACTCATTCGAGTGCTAGTGTCCACTAGAAAACGCAACCTAGAATTGTTATCGTGGGTAAAAATTGGCGACTAGCCAGCAACAGTTGCCGCCATTACTTGCTGGCATTTGCATTTCCCATGGCGGTTGAGAAAGTGCACGGCTTATTGTCTTTCCGTGCCTTGGTCCCGAATCTGTGATGATGCCAGCAGTATGCCGTTCTAGAACGCGACCTAGAACGGCTACGTCCTCTGGTATCGGGGCGAGATCAAGAAGCTTTAAGAGCTTGAACTTCTAGACAGACACTTCACTTATACTGCCAAGTCGGCGGTTAAGCTTCTTGTATTTGCCTCCACCTGATGCATTTTGCTAGGAAGGTGCTGGATGACTGAATCGACCGATTTTGCCAAATCATCCAGGAAACTCGTTGACCTGAATGGAGAAATAATTGCCTGTACAATGCCGGGTAACCTCTGCATCCACAAGTAGCGCATGAGTTCATCATCGGTACTATGATTTTGTCACACCTGTCTTAACTGTCGAAGCAACCGAGATGGAGTGAGGTCTCCTAGTTGCAGTAAACTAGGAGCCTGCTGGAGTCGTTTCCCTCCTGATGCGATGACACGTTTTGAGAATGCGCTCTTCAGTGCATCATGAAGGTTGTTTTCGTATGGTCTGATCAACAAATCTGTGAAATAGTGTGCGATCGCTTTTGGCAGCGCGATAGCCAAGTAAGTGGACGTGGCAATCATGCTGGTGATGCGCGCTAACTGGAATTGCAGCTCAAATTGCGTTAGCCAATACGCTGGGTTGTCCGGAACATAACTAGGAACACGAAAACTCAAGGCATTTTTCGTCGCATCCACCCCGGCGAGCTCCGACTTAGGGACTGAGAAAACTGACTGCATCATCTGAATATGCACACAGGATTCTGAACAAATTTAAGTGCTTGGAAAAAAGTGGAACTATGGCACGAAATATACTGCTACGTATGAGTGTATATAAGTATACAAATACGGGATAAGAATTTAACCTGTCATATATTAAGGTTGAAGTAAACATTAGAGTGCAGTAAAAATAACTTATGAAACGAGCTTGATATATTTCAATTTTTCCATTTACGTCGCTGATTTGCAAATGATGTACTGTAAGTGCTTTGCCTGAAATTCTGATTTTGAACTTTCAAAAAATATTCAAACATCGAGGATTCGCGTCAAAAGGACCGTTTTGCCTTTTGATCGACCTTGAAAGGGAATCCCATGAAACGGATAAGTTCCGAATATTCCAATCGATGTGAGAGTGAACGGACCAAAACGTGATGGTTACCGTTTACCCGAAACGCTTCAAATACAAATTTCTCATCACTTCCCGCATGTGTTTGTTCTTCAAATTGTTCAAGGTAAAATTCTTTCGGAAGTAGCAGCTACTAGTATGAGCGCATACCGCATTCTGATACGTTGTTCATAGTTTAAGTGAATGAGTTCACGAGAGCAGGCTAGCCTGAACGTGCACAGCTGATGATTGTTCTCTAGGGTGCATTAGGGGTAGCTTTTGCATGTGGTGCGCCAAACGAGCTTTATAGCTGTGTAATCGTAGGTTACTGAACGTGCAGTTGAGACAAGTTTACCTGGTAACCTTAGCGTTCAACCAAAAACTAGTTCGGCTGCAGTAGCGCTTAGGTGCCTCTTAACCGTGTACCGGAGGATTAGCATACGGACCAACAGCTGCTTTTGGTTGGCGGTGAAAAGATTCAACCACCCTATTTGCTGTCTGATATTAAGCCGTGGCGCTAATATGCTTACATCTTAACGTATCAAAGAGTGCGGCAAAATGTCCCTCAAAACGCGATTCATGATATGTGGTCGCCACTGCTGGACAAACGAATTGCGCCACCTAACGTGTCAGGAAGGCAATGATTACCGTTTCTGAGCAGTTCGGTAGTCGTATGGCTGCAAGCCATCTTGTGAAGTGGTCAGCACTTGTCAGCACATAGATAGAGCCGTTTTGAGATGGCGAAGCGCCCACTAGACCTAAGTGCGCTTGGTGGAAACATGCGACTGGCAGATGAAAAGTGCCGGGGGTCTTCATATGACGGTGGATTTTGAAACTTTGGCATATGAGATAAGAACGACTGCAATTACGGATATTGTGGTTGACCTTAGACCATTCGAAACGTTCAGCGACAAGTTTAGCTGAAGTGTGCTTGACAAGATGGAACAAATCGTGCAGTTTATTAAACATTGTGCGGCGGAAAACACAGGCGCTATAGGACAATGTGTGCTGTATAAAGTATCACAAAGGACAGTTCCCTCCGAATATGTCAGAGGTACGGTTTGGATTGTGAGAGAGCTCTCCTGGCGAAAGTGCCCCATCTCTGAATCACTGACTTCTGCAAAAACCATGGCTGCCAAATCATGGCCGTTTTCAGCAGGTGCTCTGGGGTTATGAACGCGTGAAAGGGCGTCCGCTATGGTGTTCTCGGTATCTGAAATATGTCGTATATCAGTCGTAAACTGAGAGACAGTCCAGGTGCCTGACTTCCCTTGGGAATGCCTGTCAAATGAAGCGCTTAAAGAACAAGTTAGCGGCTTATGATTGGTGTAAATCACGAGGGTCCTGTCTTTTACCAAATGACGAAGGTGGCGGACGTCTAAACGGATGGCTAACAACTCCACCAAACGTGCTGTAGCGGAATTGTGCCAGCTGAAAACGTTTGGAGAAGAAAGCTCAAGATTGCCATTGGTTTTCAGCGGACTTCTGTAACGCAGCACTAAAAGCTGTGTCAGAAGCGTTGGTTGCAATTGACAGCGGTGCTTTTGGATCGGGATGAGCAAGGAGAGCTAAGTCGCCGTTCGCATTCTTGAGCTCAGTGAATGCAGTGTGTGCAGCCTCAGTAAACTGGAATTTGCATTTACTTCCACGGAGGAGATCGGTCATTGTCTGCATTATATGCACACAGCAAGGTATGAATCGTCGATAGCAGTTGATCAGATGACAAAAGCGACGAAGTTGCTCAAAGGGAGTCGGCTGGGGTAATCACGTATGGCTTCAGACTTGTCCGTGAGTGCCGCAATTCCCCTTTCCATCCAGTGACTCAAAAACCCCATCACAATCTCACCTAGTTTGCATTTGGTGGAATTAATTGCGACGCCATGTTAGGTCATACGTCCCAGTAGGGTGCAGAGATGCGTGAGTTGTTCTTCTCGTGAAGAACCAGCAACCAAAGTATCATCCAGATAGGGATAGACAAAGTCCAAACCACGAGTCATTTCACGAATGAAGCGTTGAAAAGTTCAAGCTGCATTGATCAAGTCAAATGGCATTGGAAGAAATTAGAAAATGCCAACAGGAGATTTAACTGTTGCTTTGGGTATATCTTCTTTGGCTACCGGGAACTGGTAATAAGCACACACCAGGTATATCTTGTTGAATGTGGTTTATCTACATAAGCAAGTAGCTATTTCCTGCATGTACGGTATTGGGTACTTGTCAGGAACGGTTGCTTTGTTGAGCCCGCGGCAATCACCGCACGGGCACCAATCACCTGACTTTTCAGTGACCATACGCAAAGGTGAGACCCATGGACTCTCAGGAATGCGTACCATCCCGAGTTCGAGTATATGCTCGAATTCTGCCCTGGCTAGTTTGAGTTTGTCAAGAACCAGCCGGTGAGGCCGTGCAGAGACGTGGGTTCTCTTAGCGTAGATGTGGTTTGTGACTTCAGGGGTCACTTTTGGGGTATCGTACGACGCGCAAACGAGCTATAGGGAACTCGATGAATAAATCCACAAGGTGCCTAGGGGCGGCGGACAGGGCATATATGGATTTTATGGCCACAACTGTTGGGTACATGCCGGGGACGCTTAGCCTACCGCCGGAGTCGATTAACAAATGGCGCCTCGTGTCGACCAGCAGGTTGGAATGCAGGAGATAACCGATGCCGATTAGGACGAAGGAGAACAGTGCAATTGTAAACACCTAGCGGAATGTCCGCCGGAGACCAAAATTATGGGCTAAAGACCTGGCACAATAAATGGTTATATTGGTGTCATTTGCCGCACAAAGCTGTGAGATGGAATGGTTTGGCACCCCGTCTTTTGCCAACGGAAATAGGCAGAACTGCTCCCCGGTGCCAACGAAGAAATGGTTTTCGGTTTTTATATCTCGTACAATAATGAGGCAACAAACAGATTTAGTGCCGGCGGCATTGTTGACCGTCAAAGTTTGGCTGCTGGGTTTGTATTGCATGGATAATGTGTAGGTGCATGGTTTGGTGTACTAATTGACTCGGCTACCAAACCGTTCGTGGTAATAACAACAGTGAGGTATTGTCCGCAGCGTGTTTCACATAGGTAATAGACCAGGTCAACAACTTGAGGGACGGTTTGAAGAGATTCCGTCCGAACCATGTCGCAAGGCTGCGATTTTCACTCACAGAGCTTCAGCGTCTATTGGGGCATGCTTTGAAGTAAACGCGTTGTCGGAACCGCACATGCTTATTGCAGGATGTGAACTGGGAAGCAGTACATTCAAGCAACCCAGTAGTGGTTTAAAACGCTCCACTCCCTGTTGTATGTTTATACATCCATTACATTCACCTCGCATCTGATTGGCTACTCACACACCCGCGTGATACATCGCGACTGTGATCGGTTTAACTCTAACTCGTTCGCTGGTTTAATATCACGTGTTACGTCTGTGGGTCAGATAGCATACATGCTGTTTACGTTCGTTACGATTGTCTTGCGTTCGGATTTACGATACAACAAATGGCGTCGCGTACAATGCTCACTTCAATGAATGCACCTGCAACATTTTGGTCGGATCCAGCAGAATTTCCAACGCCAGATTCGTGGATTACCTGGAAAACGACGTTTACATATCACTTGGGTTTGCTCAATGTGTTAAATCCGTCGTTGGACCTGACAAGGTCAACTAAACTAAAAACATTTAGCAGTCATCTGGGTACTGAAGGGCAGGGACAGTTTGACATTCATTCTCTTCGACATATTGCTGGCCTAGATGATGCACTCAACAAAATATTAGGGACCATTACCAACGTATACGCCCTCAGGTTTACTTTTTTCCGCATCAGTCAGAAAACTGGGGAACCACTGGAAGGATTCATTTCTCGACTTATAGGAACTATCCGTCCGTACGAGTATTCTAAAATACCTACTAAGAAACTTGTGGACCGCATGCTCATACAACAGTTTATCTTTAGAGTACGAGGTGAAAACATTAGTGAATCTCTCTTGACTGAGGATGCGTCCAAATTATCTTGGGAGAAGGCCCGCGCGAAATGGCCCTCATTAAAGAGCAAGTTCGATCGCAATGTGAATTGTACCCAAAGTCGTCACAGTCGGTATAAATGATCAAATATTTGAAGCCGTTAGCAACATTTCAACCCCCCGGGAAATGCTTCGGCAATTGTGTAGTTCGCCGGTCTGGTGTTTCAAGGCCGAAACGAGTTGGAAACGGCCATTTTGGCGCGAAACGATATTTTTCAAATTTTTCATGAAATATTAAAATGCATATTACGGGACAAATATATAGATTTCTTCGAGTATGCTAGTGGTGTTACAATGGAAAAAATCAGGCGTACCTAAAAATCGCCTATATTCGCACTTTTGTTGAAGAAATGTGTCGCCATTTTTTTCGATAAAAGCATAATATTGGCTTTCCTAATCAATTTTACGTTCTGAAACTGCTTCCATTGACATTTTCGTGGTGGAAAACATCTCTCTGACGCGTAGAAACGCTCAATTTCCCGCGGTTTTGGAGATATAATAGAATTTGTGATTTTCGACGACGTTGTGTTCACATCGCATTGTACACGGAATATCACAGTAATTCCTAATGAAAACTATGTCGCCACGGTTGTTGCTTAGTTACACATCAGAATTATATATTCAGCCTGTTTC
>JTDE01002089.1:84071-109224 GCA_014338405.1 Paragonimus skrjabini miyazakii | reverse complement strand
TTATTCTAATCTACCTAGTTGTTTTAGCACATACCGGTAACATTCCATTCCGTTTGTGTGTTGTGATCTTGCGTCACACAAAATCCTGTTTAAGATTATCAATCTTTTTGTCTTCTTGTAGCGAGCCTTCAAATAATAAAGTGGTTGTCGGGTATGTTTTGTGTATGGGGGTTGTATCCATTTGGATATGTATACAAGTAACATCGTTCGTCTTATTGTAACCTTCATTATATGTGATTTGATTGTGAAAAATCAGGGTTTACGCTGGATTCCGACAGGTGACAGAAACAGTGAGCCCGAGCGTGGCAAGCATTCTACCAACTGAACTACGAAGCCATTCCACGAGCTCAGAAATTTCACATTTGCAATCTGTTACCCATCCGTTCAAATGTCTCATATGGAATCCACCAAACGATCAAGAAGATCGACTGCCCCGGCAGAATTTCTCGCAGTTCATGCTGAAGTTCATCAACGTTGAAGTAGAACATTGAAATTGAGTTTCTAATGAGTAGTTTGGCGGAATTGAAGATTTGGATATTTTGCTACAACTGAATTCTGCCAGCTGAGGAATTTATATGCGTATCCGTACTCAATCGGCGCCGCTTACAACAAGCCAACCGCCCAACACTGTGAGGCGTCATGTTAATCAGGAAGGCTTGGCAACCGACCGTTTTGTTACAGAAACACGTCTCCTTCTACTGAAAAAGTGATCCATTGAAGTTTAGTAATTCCATACACCTATGCCTCAGTTGATGACTTTATTCACCGAACCGAGTTGCAGTGAAACAAGTGAGTGCTTGAACGCAATTTAGTCCACCTTTACATTATGCGACCCAACAATGCAATGTGGGCAACATTTTGTTAAGATTCTTCCTGCAAAAGATTATTTACTTTAAGCTCCGTCACCAACAGACAGTGCCGATCGTAGGATCGTTTTATTCTGGCGGAACTGTGTCAAGTATGGTGTATATTTCAAATGCATCATTCAGCCTACTAACCCGGTATCAAGTTGACTTGGACATTTTTATTGGCACTCAAATTAACGACGAAACCATTCAATTATCACTTCGAGGCAGTGCTGCACAGGCAAGTCATGTGGATTGGAAGATCAAAATATCATGTTACCGCTATGTTTAGAAGTGATACATGAATGTACTAGATTGCCCACGTTCGAAAGCAGTCGAACATGGACTCAGCATGAAAAGTGCCTCAATACAACAGCTCACAACTTTGGTAATACAGTCACCAGAAGAATTCTATTGCCCCACCGAATAAACCAGTAAATTGCACTTGGCATTACTGAATGGCCTACACAATCTGACACCGGAGCTGACACGGTGTGCTTGAACATGTAAGAAATGTATGTATCGCGAATGTATAAATTATAACATGCTATAATGAACTTATGAACCAGTCCAGTTTTTGAAACTGCTGTCTATGCTAAATGCTGGGATCATTCAGAACAAAAAGCGTCCCTCTTGTCTTGGAAGATGCATTTGTTTTGGATTCTGTAAACTTGCACAATGTTAAGAATCACCACATAATCCTCTTAGAGGTTACATCATTAGTCACAAATTTACCGCTTAGAGAAACAGTATAATATCTGTTTGACTTTGTTGGACAGAATCTAATAGACGATGGTGTTTTGGTTGAAGAACGAAGCCGGTTGGTAATATTTTGCCCATATTGTTCAATTTCAGCCCAACGGTGATGCGGGGGATAAATGGTTGGGTCCTCACTTGTTTCTTTGCTGGCGAAATCCAGTGGTACAAGAACATTGCAGAATTCTGTTCCATAATCCCTATGTTGCTGATATATTCTACGTGTTCAAGTACACCACTGATGAACGAGGTCTTATATTGCAATGCAACCGTACACTCTGGAACATACGGTTCACCCAAAAAATAACACAAACAGGAGATGCTATATTTTTTTATGTAACAACGTACCGCAAAATAGATAGATTAATCCGAGCATCCATCTACGGGAAAAAGACTCGGGTGGAAAACTGCGATTGTGAAAGTTTCTTTCCAATCGCTGGATTAGACTTCACTGCCCTAATCGGTCTTTCTCTGAAAAACTGTCTCCCTCGTCCCATTTTTTTTAATGGTCGTATTATCACTCGCAATCCCAGAATGCTAACGCTTTGCTAGACGTTGTTATTCAAGCGGCGCTCATAGGTTCACTGTTGTCAGAAGGAGCTGATGCACTCAATCTTCTTGCCATGGTATAGGGACATTCACCTCAATCTGGTTGCATGCATGTGACGTTCGTTCTTGTCAATGTTTAATTGCCATGCGTCAAACCTATAGAACTGGATGGTTTATGTGATCGACTGATGGGAATGAACGATACGCCTGTATCGCACAATCTATACTGCTTGCTGTTCGCATGATCTAAATAGTAAACAAGAGAAATATCCTGTTCAATTTTGGTGCACTTCATTGACTCAGGTTATTCAATTTTATAACAACACGCTGTGAGTTGTAACATGATTTTTTTTTATAAAACATGCGCTTATGATACACATTTCTCAGTGACCATCAGAGATATCCAATGAGAATCATTTTTGAATTCTCTCTAGATAAGCAGTGATTTTACATGATCACTGTAAAGCTGCGAGTTATCACAACCATCTTCTTCTCTTAGATTCAATCAGGTGTCTATTCCGGTAGGGAAATCATGGGTGAATCTCTTTTTGGAAAAACCAGCCGCTTAATTAAACAACCAGATAGAGAACATATGTTCCAAAAACAGCGCACAAATTTCGTGTTATGATACCGTTTCATCCGTTTTTGTTGGAACACTGTATATTGTATTATCACCTACCGGAAAAATACAGAATGTGTGTTCCATTTGTCGAGTTCAGTGGATATACAACATGCCAGGATGTCAGCCAGAATATTACAAACATTCGGAGTCAGTTGAACCTAAATCTATCACAGACATATTACAGGTATACACGCATGTGTTATGGTCCTTCCACAATTGCCAGATGCATCAAGATGATAGCAGCGATAGCCTACAGTGCGATATTGTTCTTACCCTCACCGTTGTCCTTACCCTCAGCTCGTTCTCACACATCATATCCATCGATACCTAGACGAAATCAGCCTCATCCCTAAGAAAAGCCTGGAACATTAACACGTGAACCGCCGTTTTTCAACCGATAGCAGACTAACTTTTAAACAACACGCACTAATGTGCACACACTGGAAGCATTTACAAGCTGTGATAAAACTTGTTTGTTTTCTACATAACTTCGCAAATTTCCATTGTTCACAGTTTTCTCACTTTGTATGATTCGCTCGGTTTCGTGTAGATTTAGGAGCAGCCTCCAGAGGTGTGTTTGTTCTTTTGAAATTTAACTTGTTATACGGCTATCAAGGTTCGGCATCAGTAAAATACACGGCCAAAATACAATCAAGTGAACAAGTATACTTTAAACAAATAAATGGAAAACCAGACCAGTGCAATGTTCATGCCTAGACTATGCTGCTTGATTACTGTCAGCACTTTGTGCGTGCACGAATGAGCATTTAATAATCTATACTGACTGCTGTGCTTGTTGATGTCCCGAAATTGTTATAGCCTCTTATTTTTTTATAGATTGAACAAATTTATGCTACTCGCAAGTAGGTTATGCAACAGTCAAATTTTGTTGCAAGTTAGATGCTGTGGCGGAGCATCTGCGACCGTTTACCTCCCATTTTCTCACCTAGTATACCATTGACACTTTCTAAACGGACATCCGATGTGTCGTTGAACTTCTACAGGTATAAAGGTGTTTTCGGACAGATTTGTGTGTAATGCATAATGATGTTACGTTACCCTGGTTTCTCTCTGATCCAGTGCCGTATCGAGACTGAACAGAAAAACTGATACAATTTACACAGTGGTTTTCATCAAATACGACACAGAATACATACGTCAAGTTGTGCTCAAACTTGTACCAATCCTGTCTTGTTTTTCATCAGTCATGCCTCTTTCAACTCGACTTCTAGAAAACAAACACAGCCTGATTAAATTCGAATTAACAACACAAACGAGCGAATGAGAAGATTGACAACTATCACCAAGATTTCCGTGGGGTGGAAATCAATACTACTGCTTATAACCACGTGTGATATATTAACGCGTCACACCCTACAACACAGTACTGTCCCATGAATCGAACCAAATACCGATTTGTGACATTTATACATGTTACCAGACGCTAGGATCTGAAACAGCCCTAGATTCTGGTACACCGCAAAATTTGAGGTATCCCTCTATTCCGATTATTCTGCCCATTATAATCTGCTCTTCTATCAATACCATCACCCACAGCAATACCACACACAATCGGAAAAACATACTTAGAACAGTGAAAATGGGAGATAACAGCCCAACTTCCAGACCAATCATCAATGAAGTGGTTCAAGGAAGCGTCCTGGGACCGCTACTCCTTCTTATGTAAATAAACAGTGTGTGTGAAGTTATCAAGCATGGTGAAGTATTTTTTTCCGCTGATGTCATCAAATTAGTCTGCACTTTTCCTGCTGGCAATCTCAGCTATCGCCTAGAAAATATACGGAAAGACCTCATGTCATTCGAGTCTTCATGTCAAACTTGACCAGCCAATAAATCTAACATCGTTGTACACGGACGTCATACTTCGCAGAACCTATCGTTCCTAGTAGCTGAAACCAAAAAAAACGATAGGTTACATTACGCACTCCTTTCTTTCTGGAGCTCGGCTGTACCTTCATAAACTATGCATACAACCCCAATTCGTTTACTGACGCCGATATATAATCACCTGCGTCAGTCTGACTGGTCACCTCTGGAAATTCTCTAGCGTGCATTCGCAAAATTTTCCCGGGCGTTCCATCTTCTTCGAGCTACAGAGAACGGAGGCAGACGGTTGCACTCGAACCTGTTTGGCTAAGGCGACTCAAGTTGAAGCTTGCACTAATGTATAATCTAGCTTATGGCAATAAAGTCACCGTCAATTTCGTGATCTGCCCGCAACTAGAAGTTCAACCTCAGAAACAACTGATATATTTGGCGGCCTTTAACCACAAAGAAACTGCGTTCAAATTTTTCGTAGTGAAATATTCCGACATTTGGAACAAACTCATACATAGCTAGAGCTAGTAGGAATATGCGCCAATTTAGGCGAAGTTTAAAAACGTTCCTGACAATAGCGAACGTTATCTTCATTTTTAAACTCTGCCTGCCTGAGGACGATATTTTTGAAAATGAACCTAACAACATCTGAAGGGAACCCTCTGTACCGCGTGATGTTACGCCACGTACCCTTCGAACTGGTCAAAGTTGTTAATTTCACCATTAGATCAAGGTAGATCTGTTACGTAGTTATGATTAAAACTTGCTCTCGAACCTGTAAACATAGCTCTGGTCAACACATATGGATGTCAATACGAACCCGATTTTACGTCATACTCAATGTTTACCAGTTGCTTGTGCGAAGGCTATACACACTAGAGCTCCTTGGAAAAATACTCAACCTGTTTGTTCCATATGATTGCACAAAAATCTCGCGTAAACATTCGTGTTTCTTCCCCTCCCAAAAGACCACCTGGCAATCTGCCTGTGTCGTTGAACATCCTTTTCAATCTATATATCGGTCGTATAGAGCAAGTCGAAATCGAAGTTGGACAGTATTCATATTCTAGAGAAAGCTGTTAGTCGATCTGTTTTTTGTGTTATATATTTGCTAATGTTATGTTTTATTAACGAACACAAAGTTAATAATTTCACATGGAATGATTTACCGGATAATTACGTATCATAATTATCATAATTATATATCACAGAACTGTTAGACATTCAACACATGAAGTTCGACAATTAGACTTCGCAACTCAATTTTCGTCTGAAACGCCACGTTTCTGGCAGCAACAACCTGTGACTGATGCCTTATCGGGAGTTTCTGTGCTAGAGGCTTATCACCAAACCGACCTGTTTGTCATGACTTACGCACGACGTTCGAAAACTGACTTCTGTGCCCCCTGCCGGCAGTCAGCCACATACCTCACGGATCAATCTTTGCCAACCTCTACTAGCGTAATCCTCCGTGACATTTCAACGGGATATTCACATCCAGTGAGTCCGATACTTTTGCGACGACCTGTGTTCGACACACTATATAATATTGCCCATTCTGACATCCGCTTCATGGTCTATCTTATTCTCGACAGATGTGTGTGGTCCAATAGAAAAAGGACTTCAGATACTAGACGCGTGTTTGTTTAGCCTGTCAGCGGGTCAGAGTTAACCACAGTATCGGCTCCGATATGTCGATCTCCTCCCATTTTTTACCTTCTGTTGCACGCACACATCGACTTAGCTCAGCCTTTGACACCTTGCAGTTTTATGTCCCATCCCCTCTTTATGGCTGGTTGTTACGCTGGACGTATGGAAGCCTTTCGGAAACCCAAAGTCCCCTCCAAAATGGTCTTGTGAGCTTTCGTCGGAGGCTGGTTTGCTTTCCTCCGTTCACACTTTAGTGATAGCCAACTGTGGCTCCAAATTCCAGATCTCAAAGACCATGTGTATCAGAATGCCATCTCTTCCACACTGCCAAGTATCAGTCAAGTGAGAGTATAATTGCTGGACACTTTCATCGACACGTGACAACAGTGCTCAGTGCGGTCAAATCCACTCGTTTGCCAAAGATCTTGCTAACAGTCATAATACAGTAAAGATGAGCGATCGTACTATGCTACTGATATAAACACTCACTGGCCGGATAGGGGGATGTTTTTGGATACCGATAATATTGAAATTACTGAAATTATGGGATAAAAACTGGGATGCACTGTTGATTTCGTTAAGGTCTGTTGCATCATCTTTGGGATTACCGTGCTTTGTTCGGTTAGCGTTGAAAGGTGGCTCTATGTTTTATTATTTCCCCTGAAGATAAACTGCATTAATCACCCGTATTCTTACACCAGCTACTCTAACCGTTTCTCTAACCCTTATTCAGTGGGAGCCATGTAAATTTCTAAATGTTAAACTTTGACATTTTCCTTCTATATTTTTTCTAGAGTAGCTCACAATTCTTATCATTTATCGAGGCCTAAACAGTTTTTTTGCTCCGACCCAACCAATGACCATTCGTTTAGGTGAGCTGGATTCCGTTTTATCTTCCCTTATAACAAGGTGGTGCCTAGTCGTCCAACTTGTTGTGCAGGCACATTCTTTGTTCAATTTCTGAAGACTTTTTTTACATTAGAAATGAGATATGTAATTTTCATGTACATTGATTCACTTAGTACCGTATTATATCTAGTTTTCACGAGCGCCTTCTCACTGATCGTTTCGAAGATTATCCTCCGTCGTTCGATATCTATAAAAGCAGTTTTGGACCAACAGATTACGCGTAACTCGGTGTGAACTTGACTCGTTAGCGAACGATTCAATATGCACTGCCATATGAAGTGGTGTCTTCCGCTGTTTGAAGTGATTTGAGCATCACGTGTGAGTCATTATTCGCTTGAGTAAACGCGAAGCTGTCCCCATCGACCGCCTCAAGCCTGCTTGATACGATTCTCCGAGGTATCCTCTTAGTCGAGTTTTCCCATGTCCACCAGCCGGCACTTGGTTGATGACACGGCCATCGTCAGCTCGGATGAGTTTATTCTAGAACTCCAGGCATCCACGTACTCATCGCCATTGACCAATACTTATACTGGAATCAAATTATTTCGACCCAGGCGTTTCGCAGAATAGCAGTGGCAGGCGGAATAACAGTGTTTCGAAGCAAACAAAAGAGTTGCAGAGACAGCAGTATTATGCCTGCGTTCACTCATTTTGTTTAGGTAATCGTTTGGTATTTTTATGTACCTCTGTTAAGTGCGTCACTTATCTTTTCATCGATTGTCAGTTAATTACGTTTTATTTCCTGCCGCAAGCTTTCGCCCGACGTAGGTGTGACGCATTGAACTCCACCAACAACTACGATTACGCTCACTCCGTATCTGGAGTCGCTTGCGTGCGTTCCGTTAACGCCTCACCTTGAACACCCAAACAATTTCAACGATAGTCTTAGCAACTTTAGGAGAAGAAACTCTACTAGGAACTTGGTAGGAGTTGTGGACATTAATGCTATGGATATCAACTAGTATGACATGAACAAGATCAGGACAATAGTAGCTGGTTCCGGGCGTCCTGATCAGGATCGGAGGATCGTTGGCACAGTACTCTCCTAAGGAGATCTGCGTCTGGGAGGGTGAAAACTACCGCGCGTTCAACATTGTTTAAAAACTTCCAGACTTTTGTCACAGTGATATTCCTGAATGCACTAACAGCCAAAATGTTTGCTCGACTTATAGCATTGTAAAGAATTGGAAACTCCACTAGCCTGTCTGAGGTATGGTGTGTACAATAGTTCAAAAACGTATGGTTACATATTGAACATTTTTTGATGAAAATGCTCATATGATATATGCTATCCTATTGTTCGCCCACATCCCATGTTTGTATGTGGCATGAATCGTAGAATCGCACACTTCCAGGTTAATTGCTGCATGACAGATGGTCTTTAACTACAGGTGGGCAACGCAAAATTAAACTTAAACTTCCTGGCTTTTGTTGTTTACCACTGTTTCTACTCTACAGATGGTCTGTGCAGCAGAATTTACATAAAATTACTGTTATTCGTTACCGAATGGTGAAGCACTTTATCAGGTAACGTTGTGCATGTCCCGTTGGTTGCAACATTTGAAGTATATGGAGATCACCATTTGCTTTATATTGTTTGTTTCTTACTGATAGTGACTCGCATCAGACCTAGTAAAGCGGGGACTCAGCAAGCTTTCATCTGGGCCGTGATTAATCTCCATAGTTTCTGGTACAAAATATGCACACAAAACGATATGCAGTGTCATGCATGCCAGCTGTTGTACTGCTCAAAACACACTTGTCTCGACGAGGGCCAGCACAACTTGCTGATATTTTCCGATATCCTACATGGGTTGCAGATATAATGACAACCGAAACATTTCTTGCTCTTGGAGGGCCACAACCGTATCATAAAAGCGATTGGGGACAGAAAGCCTGCAACTGCAAATGCGTGACTATTCTCAACTTGTTATCTGGTTTTATTTCTTCTATAAAGAGTAAGATGGGTGGGTTCAAACAAACCACCTGAAATGAAATGGGAGCTTGAGTTCTCAAAAGCATACATGGCCCACGGCCTTCCTGATGTAGCAGTCGCTAAGACGAAGTAACCATCTTAGCTGCAGGTACAGAATGGGCTGTGGTTAAAATGAAAGAATGCTCATACAGAGAGAGAAGAAATGCTTTGCGTGATCAACTTCTCATTACATCTCTATGTGGACTAGATAATTCCAGCCGGGCGGCTTCCTTTTCTCTGGAGATTACCCCTGGTACTCACGCACAGATTGCGCTTCGAATCCAACAATAATTTACTTTGCCATCTGACAACCTCTTTTGTCTTGTTCAACTCCAAGTCAGTGCTTGATTGATTCTGAAATCCACCAACGCCAAACTAAAATGAACATCTTATGACCGTTTTCTGTTACTGGATTAAGTCAAAGCACAAATCCAGCCCAACAGCGTGTTACAACTAACGACCAAATCTGTAGTTCCCGTCTCCGCAGTATACCCGTTCATGCAACGAAAAGCGGGAGTGCCGTTCCTACTGACGTCAGTTCAGTGACAGATCCTCCAAACAAGAGTACAAGTGTCGAGAACACGATGGCAGCCCAAAGACCGTCTTGAGTGTTTTCTGCTCTAAAGTCTACTAGACGGTCTCGCGGAACATACTTCTTTCCAAGTAGTCAGTTTCAAAAATGCCCGTTTAGGTCACCTTCCAAAGGATCAAAATTGTCTTTGGTTGGGTTCACTGGGCATTTACGTTGGCGATGTCAAAACACCAAGCGGACCGTGTTCATTAAGGTATTGTCCCAAACATATGAAACAGCTACACTATTGGTGGGTGGAAACTTCCACCACTCGCCTTCCATTCCACCTCCCAAAGTGAGGAATTTGGCAGAGACGCAAAGTCTGTAGGTTTTGACTCAAAAGTGCTACTCAAGTGTCCCCTTGCGTCGTTGCCATACGCTCAGGCAGAACCGTCACGCTCGTGGCCATGCAAAATGGTTTTCCAGTGCAACTCAGCAAAATAAACCGCATTTAAACTCACCGCCATCCACAGCCGTCTCCTCATTCTCAAGTCCCATCTCCCCAGCTCCTGTTTACATGCGCTTTTTTTCTTCTGTCAAAATAGAGCACGTAACTGGCTTGTTCGAGTTGATTCAAAAAATGACCAAAATTCAGGGTTATTTCATAACACTCAATCCCATATCTTTGCATTCACAAGCTGGCCAGCAGATGACATCAACATCACGGAATCAGGTGTGTCCGAAAACTCAGTCTACCGAACTGACTTCGCTCAAGAGATAATGGGGGTCCTGAGATTCTTCTTATTCAGTGTCCCGACGCCCACGACCATTCAGGAATTTGATTTCTCTGATGATTATGATTATTTGTAGCTTCGGTTGTTACTGCGCGGCCAGGACAGTTTTAGTAAGGGTTATTGGTTGTTCTCTTTCATACAAAACACGGTGATGACAATATTGTAGTAAGCCAAGGAAACTTCCCAAGATTGCGGTGCCTTTTAAATCTTGTGGTCGGCTTCTTCATTGCACCGAAGATAAACTGGCTATCGGGGCATCAGATGACAACGGCCAACGAGGACATGCCAAGAAACCCTACGGCTCTAGTATTCGGACTTTCCTCAGACAACGGTTATTTCCTTACAGGACGGTTAACCACAGCAGCAGCCTCCCTCAGGATATCGTTAGCTGCGCCATTGGAGGTCTTTTTGAAGCATTAGAGAATTTCATTTATTTCAAACATGGTCATTCTCGTGAGTTTGCTAAGTTGTTGGCATTTGCTGGAATTCCTGGCCTTTCAGAATGTCGGTCGCGTCTCCTTCACATGACATTTAGTGACCATTATACATTTATCTCTCGTTAAGTCATGTGGGAAATATCCGGTGTATGTGATGAAGATTTCAAACTTGAAGAAAGTGCCGAAAATTCTTGAATTTTTGCAGCCATAAAATCGATCGGTAACGCGAAGGGCTACCCTAGTAGCTCACTGAGTCGGTCAACCGTTTAATGAGTGACTCATGAGTGTATCACGTTAGTAACTCACCTTTTCCTCTATTACACCAATTATGACATTATTGTCTGCTGTTTGCGTAATGATAAATTGAATAATTTGTATTTCGATTACCAAAAGTCGGTCAGCCCGTTAGAAAATGTTTGTTTAATCGCGCTAGGATGAAATAAAACACGATGCGGGAATTTGAGTTTGGACGGTCATTTTTACCTTCACTTGGCATGCGAGATTGCTCATCGTCGTGTAAAAAAGCCCCGTGGTTGCACTTGTTCGAATATCCACCGTCTCATCAAGCTAGCGCATGAGGAATGTTGCTGGCATAGTTCCAGACACTAAGTAGCTGTTACCGGTAGCAGTAATCTGTCAGTGAATGATGTTCTATCGGATAGCACTGGTTAGTTCGTACTTGGAAAATTAATTGATTCATTTAAGCAGACAACGCTGCCAACATAATCCCACATATGGTTGAAGTGGCCCATGAAGTTTCCCCAACCAGTTCACTCATGCCATCGACATACAGGAGCTGCATTGCTACCTCTTCGGAGCGTGCTACGCAAAAGGATAACCAAAACGACGAAGATATGAATGAAGCTAAGAGATCCTGTTATAAAATAAAGCTATTAATCAGATCATTCACTAACAACCGTCAGCACATTCAAAAAGACGGCCACAATGATTGCGTTGGAGGTGGCCTTTGAAGCGAACTTACCGCTGAGATCGACGAGCATGATGCCTCGCAAGTTTGAGCAGTTGTTGCACAAATTGTTCATGGATGCTAGAACACTGCTGAGAACATCACGAGTATGTGGGAAAAGAGTAATTGAAGGAGGTGAATACGTTCATTTCGGTGTAAGAGAGTGCATCGAACGAGTTATCCGAGGACGATGAGATGAGCAGCAAAAGTGCGTTCATATGCAGCTGCATATTAATGGAATGACATTGTTCAAGAGCTCTCGTCAACAACTGTAGCCCATCTTAGTAAGACTGACTGGTCATTACTCACAAGCGAAAGTGGTTGAGCGTTCACATATGATAATTCGGTCGTGCCTAACGTGCGGTCAATGGCGCAGTGGTAAACACGATTGCCTCATGAACAGCATGTCCGTGGTTCAAGTCCCGGCAGTGTCGAGCATATGCACTACTGACGAGCTCTAATGAGAGCGAAACTCGAGTCTAGTGCTTCTTTTCGAAAGGGGCCGACTGGAAAGCCTATGGGGATGCGACAGCTGCGATCAATTGTTCAACTTAATGTGATGTGATGTGATGTTCAACTTGAAATTAACCAAATCCCCGACTACTCATTAGTAATCGAAAACGCTAGTGTTTGTCATCGGAATGTTTTGCGGCGAAGGCAAACCTGGGAATGTGCACGAATACCTTGCTGATGTTGTCGCTAATCTTAAAGATGTATTGAGGGAAGGGATTACGCTTTCTAACTACAATGTTCACGTAGATGTCATCCTAGATTGTATTATTGGTGATGCGTCTGCCGGAGCATTTTTCCGGCAAGTTAAGAACCACACCGGATATTATGCTTGTGAGAGGTGCACTGCTTGCGGTGTGCACGTGGACAGAGGAACGGCATACTCGAACTGGAAGTACAACCTGAGAAATGATGGATATTTTAGGTGCAGAAGACAGTCAGAACATCACGGTGGTGATTCACCTTTTGAATCGCTGAACACGGACGTGACTGCATGTTTTTCTTTGGATTACATGCACATGATTTGTTTTAGATTCACGAACAGAACCGTCGCACTTTGGAAGTCAGAACCGTTACAACTAAATATTCGCCTTGGTTCTAACGTGATTAAAAGGATAAATAATCGAATGGGACTTGTCCGCTCACAAATGCCTGTGGACTTTCCCCGGAAATATCGTAATTTCGTGGACTACGAAAAATGGAAGGCGACAGAATTTCGGCAGTTCCTGTTGTACGTTGGGCCGGTTGCACTGAGCGGTATGATAGATAACAAGGTGTATGAACATTTTCTGAACTTCTCCATTTCCATCTATATATTGTGTAGTATGAAGTGGTGTCAGCACCAGGCAAATTTTGTGAAGTCTCTGTTGTAGACAGTCTTGTTGTAGTTTGCAGGTATATACGGTGAGTCGCAGTTGGTGTTTAATTTACACTGTGTCAGGCTCCTTTGTTCGGATGTGCGTGTGCACGGTACGCTTGACTCATATTCGGCATTACCGTTTGAATCGTACATGCACAAACTTCGAAGTCTCGTCCACTCACCGAATCAGCCTGCATCATAGATTTTCCGTCGCATTACGGACGGTCAAACAATGCTGTGCTAATCGGTGACATGCCTACTTAAATAACAGCTATTAAGGGGAGAAAAGTTCACATTCATAGATTCGCAAACCACTCCGACTTCTTCAAACCTGCCTGCCATCATCCACTCTTAGCATCTAAGTTTGTTCCCATCTGTATGTGGACAGCAATTGGATAGATCGAGAACGGATTGAGTGCGAATGATGGCTGTTACCTTACCCTTTACCCCATTATACATACATGTAAATGATTGTAATATACACCACTTCACGTCCTGTGTTCTTTCTTTTAATATGCTACTGTAGTAATGGGATGTTCAAATTGTCATCGTACTTAATCACCGTTAATACTTCAGATGTTTCACCTTGTGGAGTTTGATGACAAAGCAGTTGGGTTACTAAACCTGGTCACACTTTTTGGCTGGGCGTGAGCAATAGGCAACATAACAGGTTGCTTTTGGAAGGAGCGTCTGATGCACAAGGGAGCAAACTGTACAAAGTCAAAGTGCACAGAACCACCGGTAAGCATGCACAATTTAAAATCAAATACAGTTTGTAGACAATTTCGAGATGGCCTGCCGATATGGAGGCTTCCTTGATCAGCTCTCCGACATCCCATCGACGGATGGCACTGTCCCAGTGGACCGACTAGGAAAGCGTAAAATGCACGTCAACCATGACAGACGACTTGGCCACCACCGTCAGTTGGCGAGGAGTGAATAGTCGTTTCTCTCTGTCATCCACCCTATTTGCGTCCACAATGATTGGTAAGTTGTACGTTGACCAACTGGCCTCCATACCTTACAAAAAGCGTTGTGAAACATCAGTTCGTCGGAGTATCTCACGCGGATGTAAAGGGTAAAGTGCATCATTGGGTGCAAAATACGAACAGACAAGTTTCTAAGAATAGAATACAAACCGAACATGAAGTAGACGAATGAATCGTCTTTAATTTTGTACATTTTCTCATGTTTGCATAAATTGTTTCTGTTTTAAAGTCGATTTTTTAACAATTTCGTCGATTTGGAGATATCACCGTAATAGGCCGTCATGATATCTTGGGAATTCAGCTGGTAAATACGTCGTGTTCGTTAACGACGTCATCTAGGAAACGTACCGAAAACCGCTCGTAACGAAATTAGGGCTAAGATAAATTTTCCCTTTGACCAACTCATCAGTGACTAAAAAGTGTTTAGTTGTTACACTCATGAGTCACTCGTGAGACGGTCATGAGTCGGTCGTGTTACCGGGGTATGACTCACTAACAAACACCAGCTGGAAATCGATGTCGCCAGACCAACGAGCATCCGTAATGCAAGGAAAGTTGCACGATGGATGGACGCTCAAAAACGCCGTAGTGACCGAGCGATTTGCGAGATTTTCAACTTTTGAACGTTTTCGAACAATCGACAGTCCTGCGCTGGAGTCTGCTCAATTCTTTGCCGGATTCTGGAACTTCTCGTCTTCTCTCGGCCAAACTGAATTATTTCAACAACTTTCCCACTGAAGTTACTTCAACTAACGGCAAAATCCTTCGCAGATGCATTGTCAGGTATTTTTCAACGTGACCTTGAAATATTTGAAACGTCGTCTCCCACCTAACTTTGCACTAAATAAATCAATGTAACATCTTATTTTATGGACCGAATCTGTGGGACAGGTGAAATATCTTCTTCTACGGTGCACGCATCAAACGTTTAAAAATGGCGACCGTTTTCCCTCTGATTTCGCTTTCTTTTGCAGACAGATTTCAAGGTTGTCGTACTATGTAAACATTTGTTGCTTTGTACCGCATGTAATTATCCGTCATGATATCGGTTGGGTTAGAGCAAAACGATTTTTCTAGTCACAGGATTCACCAGATGCCCAATAAACAGTTTTGTAAGGGAAACGTCTAATTTCGATATTTATAGCTTCATAGGGCTCAAACTGAATAACAGTAGGTAGCTGATGTAGGAATAAGAACGATAAATGCAGCTTACTTAAGAAAGATTTTATAAAACCTAGAATTATCATTTAACATTAATCAAACAGAGTTCAACATTCTTGAAAATAATGCAAGGGACCTTAGTAAACTCAACAGTAGACTCCGAAAAGCAGTTGGTTTTCCATACTCAAGGTGACAGTATGAGTAGCAGCGATTGACCGATGCAGTCGAAAGGCCTGTACCCCCTCGTCTTATCCATAGTGACCTGCTATTGCTTTGCGACTGCTTCTAGAAAGCAGAGTGACCTGATCTTCCTTCTTACACTGCCATATGAAATGCCAAACCGTCACCTGGCGGACGTGTCCGTCATAATGAGGAAATACCTCGGTGATTACACCACCTAACCAGACACCCTTGAGGGCCTGTTCTTGATGGAGAACTGCACTGCCTATCTGAAGATCGCTCGGAAACTTCAATTACTTAAAGGTAATCTGCAACCAGGGTAGATATTCACTCCGCCATCGTCTTCAAAACACACAAAATAAGTACTGTGCTTGCCTCCAGCCCTTGGTGTAACGTTCACGCAATGTCATCTTATTTGAAATCGGGCCTACACTTGAGCGTAACAACAGCAAATAACTGCGGTCAAGCACACGGTGATTACCTGGATCGTCATAAACCGAAACGAGTGGCCTATTGTTGACTAGTTGCTCTACTCCCACCACGTAGGTGAGAAACGATTTCCCAATCATTACTTGTTGTGTTGCTGACGCCACCACTCGTCCTATTATCCGAATCACTCCTTCCCAAGCTCCGCCCTATTACTTGCACTTGTAGGGTTGAAATGTCACGCAGTTCCTCGTTTCCACAGTTCGCCCATCAGCTAACACCGATCTAAGAGTTATAATCTTTGTTTTAGCTCTAGGTCGGCTCCCAACAAAGTTGGAATAGTTTTCCCTATAAATAACCTCCGGCTCACCCCGTCTGCCCAAAAGGGGTATCAAGATCATGATATAGGAGGTCGTAGACTGGTAAATTTGGACTTTGATGAAAACAGCTGCTGTCAACCGAGTGCTACGTCAGTGTTATCAACGCAAGAAGGTTCACGCTAAGCATTGCGACCAAGTGATAGCTTCAAAAGACGGTTACCCACTCATGTGTTGGATGGTTGTTTATATCGGTCCGTTCAAGGTGTATATAAGAAGAAACGGGCGCAAACGGCATAGCCGCATATCCATCCATTTGTAGGCTCGCGCCAGTCAAATATAAATAGTTCCTTCCATGTCTACGACCTCCTATCTCATGGCCATGATGCCTCTTTCGGGCAGACGGTGTGCGCCGGAGGTCATTTATAGAGAAAACTGTTCCAATTTTGTTGGGAGACGACCTAGAAGTAAAACGAAGATTGTAACTCTTAGATCGGTGTTAGCTGATAGGCGAACTATGGGACCGAGGAACTGTGTGACATTTCAACCCTCCGGGTGCAAGACAACAATATGGTCCTTACTATCTTTCCAATCAACCTTGGTGTTATTGATTTTTGTTCAATGGACGGTAATTTCTCTCGTGTTGTTATGATCCACTTTCATGACGGGATAGCAGGATAGATTTTTTTCACGAAATTGGGAGAAATTCCATAAATTATTGAAAGTTTGAAGGAATTTAATTACAGAATGAGGATTTCATCCATATCTTGTTTATTAGTGATGACAGGTATGCTATCAGGACCAGGAAAAAGCAGAAACTTTACTGCAGGTAGCTTCAAATGAATAAGTTTGGCGTCAACGGGCCATTTGCTTTGAGTTATGGACTTCCTGGCAATAATTTGTTTCGTATGTTGAAAATAAAGAAGGTGCTAGCAGGTTTGCAAATTGTTGCAGATATCACAACAACACTATCATTCTGGAGAATGAAACGCGTAATGTCATTATAGAACTTTAGACATCTGAGCTGTAACAGTTTGTACTGACCAGCGATCGTGTGGCCTTTCTAAGGATCCCAGCTGCAACCGTGTTTCTCCGCTTGTCTGTTCTGTACGCATGATTCTATGTACGCTTGCAATAGGAGGCCTGATACGAACTCAGTGCCATTTTCGTCGGTCGTACAGCTAATCGCACGCAGTGAATACCTGCCTTTCTTAACGATCCATTTACTATTCCAGTCTTCAAGGTCGTTCAACCGAACCTTTTCGAGCGTTGTTTAATGCACTCGAAGGTTCCAAGCACTTTTCGCTTGGCGCGCCTTTGAGTGCCGCCAAGTGGGCTGTAGCCCATCTCGAGCATCTTTTCTTCCTCCTCTTGGTTGCTGCCGTTGGTTCAAGGTTAGGCTAGGGCTAATTACCTATCATATTTTCAAACATTGCCGGAAATATACGGTTTGTTTCCAAACCTCACTACCTTCTCTAGTTCGATGCCTGTTGGGACTACTTTTCGACTGCTCTTCAGGAAAGGCGTATTAAATTGTTAGTGGACGAGGGTTGAGCGCATGCCCATTTATCCACTAGAAGTTGTGTTCATTTAACGACCTTACTGTTGTAGTTGTTGTGCGCCGTTCTTTCTTCACTAGTAAGACGGACTTCGTTTGTGTGCTTCACGCTCTTGAAAGCGGTAGTGATTTCCGTGCAGAGTGAACAAATCCAACATTCTTTTTTACTGTTCTGTTAATTGAAGTCAAGCCATTCTACACATCAGACATCATAAAGCTTAGTTTTTAGGTGAATTAGGATGTCCAATCAAAATGTTATGTTCTCTATGTTTGTTCTCTAATAAAAATATCAATTCCTCGTGAAAGCACACGGGACATACTTGGATGTAGGTGATCAGGAAGTGACATTTAAACGCATATGAAGCTAAACAATAAATAGATAATCCTTATTACAGGGCATTCAAATTAAAGATTCTAAGAATGTAAGTCAGAAGGAATAAATTAGCATGTTATTCTGTATAATTCGGCTTTACGTAATGAAAATATTCAGAGGTTCTTTGCATATCCTCGAAAACATTTTTAAGGTTATTGTGGTGAAAATCTACTCGATTCACTACTTATCCAAACCCCGAAACAACAAAAGATCCAACAGGGGGTAAATCAAAATGTCGCGTTACTTCATCAGAATTGGACGAAGAGTTTCAATGTTACGCCTTCCGTTATTTCCTAATTGCCTCATTCTGTATTGCACGAATTAACTCACATTTGGTTTCTTTGTATATGTTAATACGATCAGCCAATGAGTGACTGTGATTCACTTTAATACGGTTGTACAAATATAAATGAGGCTTCGTGTATCATGAATAGGAAATTCCTACTACAACCGGTACGAGGTCTTCTCCTTATTGCTTGCGTGGGGAGTTTCACTTCGAGTATGATTTCTAGGGCCATTCAAGGTTCCTAATATCGAACATTACAGTTATCCACATTTAAAATTGTTGGGAAGTCACAACAGCAAGTCCAGGGAAATTAATTCAGACGTTTAATAGGGATAGTTCATGTTCAAATTTGATATTCATTGAATGGTGCCGACACCGGATCAGTGGATGTGTCATGCCATTTGGTGAAATCATGTCCCCGAGCAGATGAAGATGATATAAAGGTGGAGAAGATTAGTGACACTTAACACGCACTAACGAAGTGCCTATACAAACATTAGAAATCGATATGTTTACAAATATTGACAAACATTTGTGTGCTGGAAGTATCTGTATACACATGGTAAATATAGGTTTTCTCATTGTATTTCAAAAACAAAGGAGTGGAAAGAATCCGTACAATAAAAGACTAAGTTCAAATCAATAATGAGTACCCATGGGGACCATTGATGTCGCTTATGATCGAATGCGGATGGGTGAAAAAGATACTTAGGCTCGCCACATACAATAGTCTGGCATATTGTGCGGGACTGTCAGGCAGGAAGTGCGGGCATTCTAACTCTCGGCGGAATACCCCAACACAGGGGAAGGTGCGTTCAAAAATCCACGGTGAGCAGATGGAGAACGGCGTGGGCGACCGGATGAGTCATCGCTCGGCCGGATCGGACCAACGGGCGAGACGTGGCAGCCGAAATAGGATGGATGACCAAATTGAAGGCGTGATTATTCCAACACTCTCAGGAATATCTCGACACGGCTGTAAAGTACGTTCAAAGCCTAAAGTAGATAGACGAAGAACAGAATGAGCGACCGGACAAGCCATTGCTCAACGAAATCGGATAGACGGACGAGGAATAGCAGGCAGAAAACCCCCGGGTAGAAGGCGCCAATCACACACTTAAACCAGGTAGAAGTGAACACGACGTGCGAGCGGAAACCGGGGGGGTGTTGTGGACTGGAATTGTGATTCAAAATCTCGAGCGCTCGTGTGGCATGCCAACTAGCGAGTTGGCAATAAATATTGTGCTTTACTGGACGCCTTTTCGCTACAATATGAGGAATTAGTACAAAAGTGTGTGGTAAGTATGTTCATAAAAATGTATAGTGAAGTGGATGACATGTTACAAAATTGCGCTATCTGAAGTTACAGGCATAAGTCGATATTTCAGTTTCGATGACTCTTAAGTCCGTATGTGCACTAAATTGACACTTCCTCAAGTATACGCAACAATACCAGACGCGAAACGAAAATACCAATAATTATGGAGACCGAAAATATGTTATGCGATAATTAAAAGTGGTCTCAATCAGCGCTAAATGACACCGACACGCGAAGTAACTAGGGAGGCTAGTGATCCGACCGTCGAGCGCGCGAGCGAGCCGGAAGAATGTATATGGCGTCCTTGGCGCGCATAGGTCGATAAGCATACAAACAAACGAACGCGATCGCATGGGTTGAGCAGACAGCAGGCAAAGGTCCTTAAGGTCCTAGTACAATGTGAGCTAAGATTTTGGTAAGGATTTTACATATCGTACTGCAGGCAGACCGGAGTTATCTCCAGGTCATTAAAACTGCATCAACGTATACGCACGAGACTGAATGAACTAAGTTGGATATCCATAAGATATTCTAGGGCAATTTTATTTAGCTTGTTGGATGTAGTTAGTCGGTATGTTTACATTTTACAGCAGTTTGAATAACTGGTACACACAGCTGTCCGTGGGGTTGATGGTGTAGATTTGACAACAGTTTTTGAGATTATACACAAATTAGCTGATGAACACGGTTGAGTACATATTACAGAATTAAAGTGAAGTAAAGTTTTTGTGGATTTCCCTAAAAGAAGCAAAAATCCAATGTATTGCCGTGTGGGTTGCTTGTATATGTGTGTTTTTATTGTTTATTGTTTATTCGAAGATGTGTTAAAGAAACAGGCTGATAGTTGAGGTGTAGCCTGAATGCTTTACATATTCTAGTCGTGGTTAGTCTTCTGCAATGTCGTCACATTTTAGAGATATCCCGAAACGTACAGCAGAGTATGGCTTAAAGTTTGTGAACATAATGTCCGTATATATAAAGAGCTGGTATGTATAGACAGACTGACAGACGAATGCAAAAGGCGTACGTATTTCATATGCAGTTTATTATGGTAATCTGTGGACAAAATTGGAATTACGAAAAAGTAAACGTAATGAAAATTGAGTCTACATAAATAGATTGCTGGAAAGGATATTTGTAGTGAATATGAGGTTTTAAATATGGCTTGTTTTTGTTGGTAAGTTATACTATGATGTCCGTCTACTAAAATGGTTACAAAAATTCAGCATATATGCTGGAAATTGTATTTGAGGTTTAGGAAACCCGACAAGTAGAAGTCTACTCGAATGAGTTTACATTTATTGGGTGGATTATGAATATATAATTACACACTTCAATCAGATAAGAATTGCTACCAACAATAGCTTATGGCAGACGATATAAGCACCTCCAGAATAAGACTACAGGAACTTAAAGTGATCATGAGCCATAAAAATTCGGCAATCTTAAATGAACAAAGTTTACCTAATATAAATAGAAGATATCGTGAATGAACATGAGTGAGGAACTCTCGACCTCTTTGAAATTGGTGATCGGTAGAAAACATCTGATAGTCCATGAATTAATTATGTTCACCGTGTGTATCTGATGTACACCGGTTTTATATAACATAAGTAGTTTGATATTGTTACAGAAGATCAGAAAAGATGCATCTTACTTACTTATGAACAAGCATCTATGGGTATCAAGTAGTGTGACTTAAGCTCATCGATAGATGGTATATCAAGTCGATCGATGAAATGCAAAAATAATGGACTCCTTGTAAATGATGCTTGGTTTAGATAGGTTAGATTATTTACGTGACATCTGTGGATGGTTATGTGACAGTCATAAATGCCTGTCTCCAAAAACGTGAGTACAGAAACACAGTTAATATGGTAGGGTATAACGGGGTGATACCAGATAAAAGGCCTAACAGATGAAGTTAAAAGTGAGTCTAACTAATTAAAGAAGGATTCGGTCGAAGCCTATTTAAGGTTGTAATCAGTTATATTGTTCTATTCACTGACTTGTCCTATAAAAGAATTTGATAACCACGTCAAACGTCTCACATGTACAGGTTGTTAACGCCCTAACTAACATTATGCTATGTCCCTGGAAGACGTATGTTCTAAATACTTCTCTAGCACAACTCTTCAGACTTTACCTCATTTCATAAGATACCAAACGTAAATGTTCACTCACTAGATCTGAACAAAGAAATTCGAGATTGCACATCTCTCACAGTGTCCAACTCCAACGTGATCATTGACGGATGTTGATCATCAAGCTATCATTTACCATTTGATCAAATGCGCTACATTCATACGTTTGCTTCCATGTTCACCAAATGTGAATATCCTGGGCAATGGTATGCGAAAAAGAAGGCATTGCCACTCTTAAATCAACTTCATATTGGTTTCGTCGTTTGTATTTTTTTGTCCAACTGTGGTTCAAGAATCAACTGACTGTCAAACTCATAATCAACGGAGTTCTGTATGTCACTTTGGCGCACGTTTTTAAATGTATGTAGTTAAATGCTTACAGGTACTTATTGGTAACTTTGGTCAAATGGATATGCCACCGCCTTCGCAAACGACGCAAAGCATATAGTCAGTTCATGAAAAGACAAACTGTTGGTTGCGGGATAAGTTAGAAGCCGTCAAAGAATGGTTTATTAAACTTATGGACTGGTTTGAATGCGCAGTACCAAGAAGAGTTCGGAATCGTCCGATTTGGTAAAGACAGATAGTGAGCAGAGGGCTCATTAGGCAAAATAAGTGCAAAAATAATAAGGGAAGACCTGAAGCCTTAGAAGATTATGTTACAAGGCTTGTAAAAAGGCGGCTTACAAACCCAAGTGTCTGGCAAAATGCTGCGTCAAGTCAAGCCTAGCGCGCCGGGCGAAGGCAACTCTAAGGCTTTTTTCATCTGTAGGTACCATCTAAAGTCCAACGTCCGCAAGAAGTAGCAAATATTCTGATAAAAACTGATGAACTAGCCACACATTAAATGGGGGAAGAAAATCTCATCCTTCAATTTTTCCAGAGGTTCACAAGAGGGACGATGTACACACGTTCTTATCGGAATCAGTAGCACCATAACCGCTCATCAGTATACACATCTGAGTGAGGAAGAGGTTGACGAAGTTCTAGGATCGCTTAAAAGTTCAACATCTACAGGAGCCGACAGTATTCATTCAGGTATAATTAAGCTAGTGGCGAAGAGTCTGTAGCGTCCCTTCTGACAGTTCTTCACAATTTCATCAAAAGTCAAAACGTGGCGAACAAGCTCGTTTTTGGTGTGCATCTTCAGGCCAAATACAGCACAATAAATATTAAGTTAGTTGTCAAGTCAGGATTTTGTGCAATTTAATACAGTGTGAATTTAATGTCATTTTTGGATTACGGACATGGTTACTGTGGTGCCGTGTCAAGTGTTCCGACAGCAGGACATGGTAACTTCAACGCTTGAACAAAAGATTTCTGTGCACACATATTAGGGTTTCGCAGCCGGATTCCGATCACCTCCGCAGCAGCCCAGTTGCGACATTTCACACCTCCGGTGTGAACACGTGTGACACGGTAGATCGGCTTGAATGCGACATCCACATTGACTCTGTGACCCGTATCTGGTGGGAAAACTGCTTCTTGGCTTTAAGCTGCAGGGTTTCCAGAAAGGAAAATCTTGTCTGTCCACTCGTGTGTATTTCATGGGTTAAATCACAAAAAGTTCGGTCAAAAATAAGAGAGTCGAGGCATTTTATCTTGATTTCAGCAACGCTTTAGATTCAACAAATTCACGGTTAACTTATCCAGAAGTTAGCGTAGTTCAATATCATCAACTTACTAGGTGATTAGGTAGAATACTATTTGTGTTAGCAAAGATTTGTGCTTGAAAGTTGGAAACAGAACCGGTGAGTTAGGTACAGCTCACAACGGTGTCTCTCAAGACTCTCAGATCTATTTTTCTTAATTTTTGTGAATGATTTTCTGAGGGGTTTAGTAACCCACGTCCTATAATGCAAAATATATCCAGATACCAGGGTCAGCATACTGAGCCGAATTAACACAGGATCTTAGGGAAGTGTCAGACTGACCATTAAAATGGACCTTTCGGCAGACGTCTCTAAATACCTAATCGTATCGGATAGCATGGAAAATTCAGAAGCGCTTGTTTCTTCAAGTTCCTTCGTCATTAGGTGTGTCGAAATGACCCGAGACCTGGGCCATTGTTAAAGAATGATGCCAACCTCTCAGCCAAGGGCACAGCGGATCTTCACACAACCATCACCGAACTACTTAGACCTAAATGAGTACTGTTCTAACAGGTCATTGGAGGTGATTTTGCCACTATTCAGAAGCTATAATTTGGTCACATTTGAAAAGCCGCGTGTACTTAGTGTGTTGAGATGGTCGAACAGTCTGCCAATCGAATGACAATTGATTTTAAAGATAAGGAAAACACTGCAGTGGCATCTCTCAGTGGTCAGATGCTTAAGTATGTTTATAGGTTCCTGTCTCCATTGTGGATGCAAGCCAGCGTATATTCCATTTACTTTTACGATACATCCATCGGTGTAGAACGGAGTGGTTAGTAGGCATACGAACTGTTACCCGTTTGCCTTTACGTTCATCAGAAAGGGTAATTCTCCAGCGTAGGGTCGAAGATGTTTGCCACACCAGAGCCCACAGAGTTGTGTATTACTGCAACTGAACACCATAACTGGGTGAATACTAATAGTGAACCGGTCACTCAAACGCCCACAATCATCACCACTTAGATAAAGGTATCGATTCTGTACCAAAACGGAAAGTATCAACCCACACCGTGCATTCCTGGCGTTTTCAGTCCGCAACCCAACATAAATCCGACAGAAATCAATCTAGGCTTCCAGTTTAATCAATTTCCATCAGTAAGTAGATGCGACGTTAGTTCACAGTAAGTCCCTCATCGGTGTTCAGAGCAACGCCTTTATTGCCAACGGTCAGTGAGAATAAGTAGGAGGTTGACTGTTTTGACTGTCGAACACATAAGATCAATTAGGATCTAGCTTGCCGGCAACCTGCATGGAGTTCAAACTGCAACATCCAAGACAAAGACGACCTTGCACCCTGACGGCGCAAGAGGTGAGGGATCGGTTTCTTAAGACAGGCTCCGTGAAGCAAAACAGTCGACAACTAACCCCCAGACATGTCACTATGGATGAACTGCCGAGCAGTGTTCCCAGTTCTCGGCAGCCAAGTTATCTTAGCATCTCGTGACCAGTCGACGCTCAGTTCAGTGAATGCTGGACATAAGTTCCGACATATATATATATATATATATATATATATATATATA
>JTDE01002089.1:57054-79242 GCA_014338405.1 Paragonimus skrjabini miyazakii | reverse complement strand
GTGACTGCCGTTCTGCTACGTTCATGACTCGAAATCGCAAACACTAATCTATGTAGTGATCACCGTCACATTCTAAGTAGGATAAAACGTATCTCTAGCCTGATTCATCTTGTACGTGAGTAGCCAGCGACGCAATGTGGTTTTCACTGGCCTTGAGTCATTCACTCTTATAAAAACCCCTTTCTTTTTTGGCTTGATTCTTTAGTATGCATGGTTTGTGCGGCTGATATCTCTGCACAATCGCACACGAACTCTAATAGATCCTTGAAGGTGGGTTCTCGAGGTCTTCAAAGTATGCCAGAAGCCTTTTCGAATTATTCAAGCTGCAATGCATGAGGCAACCGCCTAGCTATTGCCGCCACAGTTACTGAAGCATTCCAATCTGCCTCGTACTGCATCTGTTTTAGTGTACTGAGGCAAGCTTTCATCTGTATTACTAGTTTGTTTAATGCATCTCCATCATTCGTCCTCACGATCAGTCCACCAACTAGTTGATTGATATGGGCCAGAGCTACTAGATGCAGACGACCAAACATCGTCTCAAGTATTTCCATGGCGTCTGAAAGACTTTATTTAGGCTGCAGTATGGCGCAACTTTCGATAGCTTCCCTTGCTTCACCGTCGCAATAATCAATCAAATAAGATAAACGTCGTTCAGCTCACTAGACTGAAAACTTCGGATAAACAGTCAGCACTTCATTGGATCCCTATTGAATCTAATTATCTCCCCCTTTGGAGGCATAATAGAACAATAAAAGCCCGGGTCAGATTACTTGCGTCCTGGATACTTTGTGGAGATTTGAACATGTGTCCTCTCGGCCTGGCAGCTGAGTAGACTTCTGATCATCACCTGCGCCTGATGAAATCATGTTGTCCCAAGTTGTAAAATGTAACCAGCTCGTGTAACTGCCAACCTACCTATGTGCACATTACCTATGTGACCCCGTCAGCGTTGAAATCAAGGGAAAGCACCTAGGACGTCTTAACTTGACATCTGATTAAACAGCAGTGACATCGAAGAGTGTCAAATTGGGATAGGTTTAGTTTTCGATGTGCGATAAGCTACTAGTAAATGTGTGAGTAGTCAAATTTACAACCGGTGTTAAATACCAGATCGTTTGGTGGTTGTGCCGTAGAATATGCAGCTTCGCATGTCGAACGAGCGGAAACAAAGTACAATCATGAACGCCAGATAAACAAAGTCCAGGGAACAATTAACAGCGAGACTAGTGATACGCTACTGCCGATATATATATGGATACACTTCGGCCCCGTAAAATAGAGTTTGCGATCGTTAATTTTTGTTTTCACGTACGTTTTAATTGATAAGAGATAAATAGATTCCCGGGCCAAGCGTCTTTTGCGGCCACAACGATAATTCTAAATGGCACTGCCAATCAGTAACCGAGGTACAGTTCAATCTAGCTCGAAAATTGGAGCATGTTATCTGCGACTCGGCTCACCACGAGATGACCGAATTCACTAAACACATATTCTGTACAACGTTTCCCGTTATTCAAAATACTTATCATTAAGATCCATGAAATAATCTGAGCGTTTGGCGATGCTTCAGAACACAGTTCTTCATGACATTGGCCTACTTGCATGCGTGTGGTCAGTACTACACGTGACCACGTTGGGAATACTCGCTTTACTCAGGAATTCAGTCTTCCAAGCTGTACAGTAATACCAGAACAGAAATATACAGCTTGGTCTGCCACCTGCACCCGTATGCCTATCACGATACTGTTATGGCAGATCGGGAAACGCCAGCTCTGAGTGGGGAAAATTGTATCCAATCAAAAAGCCCAATGTAATCGCTCACGATATTAACCAAGGTAACCTACAGGTCTACCAAAACCCAGTCCCGATCTGTCGCTGTTCCAGTGTTAGAGGGCGACCGCAAAGCGCGCTCAACATACTAACTCAACTCTTATCATTCGGTGAATCCCCTCAAGTAAATTCATTTCCGACACTTGTAGTCAGCAGTAAAACCGCTTCTTGATACTGACATTTCACCAATGCGGTTTTACTATTCAACAAACCAGACGAATCTCGAGATCTTTGTACTCAGCAAAACCCATCCATGATAGGCATCGAACCGACCTTCTGTTAGAAAGAAATGTGGGACGTTGAATTTTCCACTGTTTATATGACAGTGTCTTGAAACCATAGAAAGTTCGTTAATGGAAGTGGTTCAACTCTTCATTTTGGCTTGCACCTAAAAATAAACATGTGTTGTTGACATGGTGCTACCAGATATTATTGAATCGGTCTGACAGGTGGTCAGTGTCACTTGTTTCAAGTGCTTGATTACTGTGAAATTAGTACAACCGTTGATGACACTTCTAATCGTTCTTTGTTAACCAGTCGTCTATTAAACGTTTAAAAGCAGTTCACAAATACAGCTACCCGTCACGGTAGGCGTTGGGATGCCTTAGTAAAATATCTTCCCGAGATTTTCAAGGTAGGACAGATAACTATTTGACCCTCTCCTGCCGATCCTAACAAACGTCGAACTTGTCGTTAGAGAGCAACATGGCCTCCGTAGTTGTGTGTGACGGATTTGCAGATTTCTCATGACTTTTGGGTAAGGGATATTCATGAAGGATCGGCCATTGGTGTGAAATCTTGACTTTTGCTAATTGTTTGACAGGGCTGGTTACTCCATCCAGCTATAGGAATGTCGCAGCTATGCCGTCTGTTGGCGTGTACTTAAGTGTCTTGATGATGAACGGACATTAACCAGAGTGGTCTTCCGCCAACAGTGGTGTATTTCGGGGATCCATTCTATAACCCCTGTTGCCCTTTTTTAATTCGTGAACTACTAAACATCGTCGAATCACCAGCATTGCTTTACGCCAACAGCATGAGACTAGGGTGAGTTGCAGTGTACCTGGAAGACGCGGAAACTCTGCAAACCTATTTAAACTGTCCACACCAGTGATTCGTAGTAAATAACTTGTCATCCAACATCAGATGGTTGGCGGCATCCGGAATGGATTGGCCTGTCACAGTGACCGAAGCCAAAGGACACCTGCGCTTTAAACCATCACCGCAAGTGGCTTGCGCTGCACCACTTGCAGTTCCACTCACGCACCACGTATCCGATGTAAACCCGAAGGAATAAGACCGGTAGTTGTGTGAGTGAGGCCTTTGTGTCCAGCTGGCCAATGCTGGTTAGCCAATTGAATGACTAGCACGAAAAGGAAACCCTTATCTCTCGGAAAATAAACAGTGAGAGAGACTGCAATGACAAGATCTATACTAGGAAGAAAGATGTATGAAATGTAATACAAGAAGCATTTCAGTATAGGAGTGCATGTTAGTGCATTCCGGAGAGGATAAGGCTGAAGAACAAAACTCAAAGTTGAACTACGAAAAGATCAGACAGACGATTCATCATTCAATACACCAACAAAGCTCAAGAAAAAAGTGGGCAGAAGAGCACAGACACCCAATTATCTGAAAAGAGCAGCGGATTAGTTGCCAAACGACCATGATCTTGGTCGATGCAATCATTATCCAAAACGAAATGGATATACTGATATGACATACCTGTGCCTAACGTACTCGTTGTCTCTTCGCCGACGATGCACTATGAGTAGGCTGGTGATCTACTAATCCAAGGCGGCCAGCGCATTCGCGGCCATATAAATCGCAACGCCATACAGTCATGTCACCACGACCTATGGTACCGATGGTTACCTTGCGTACCGCGCGCTTCCGTTCTCGGCCGTGCGTTAACTGCCGGATGAACTCGAGGACGCCCGTCCGAATCGTGTTTCTTCAGGCAGTCCGGTTCAACGCTAAGTCTTTTCAACATCTAAAATCAATTTTCAACGTGAAATACTTACCTTCGAAACATCGTGGTATCCCCACTTCTGACCACCAGGATTTCACTTACCTGATCTCAGTTGTCCATACAGCACTTGCTTCAGATTACGGTCATCGCCCATCCGACGTACGTGATCTAGCTAACGAAGCTGATTCAACATCATCAGGACTTCCATCACGTTCGTGTCTGCCCGCCACAGAACCTCAGTGTTCGGAACCATGTCCGGCCACCGAATACCCAAGATGCGTCTTAAACATTGCAAAGGAAAACGGCTCAGATAGCGCACATTCCGCTGATACAATGTCCACATTTCACTGCTGTAAAGCAGTATAGATGTTGAGCGATAGACGAAGAGCTTAGTGCTCGGCTTCAGGCTGTAATTAATCCAACTACGCCTATCAAGACGTCCAAAAGCAGTACTAGCCTTAGCCACACGAGCTATCAGTGCTTTAGTAGACTGGGTAAATGTGTCGAATATCGCTTTGAGCAAATCGTAGAACTCCTTATGCTGCCGACGATCTGTGAAGCCCTGCATCCACTCACCCTGCTTCATCCACCAGTTGTCCTTGATTCCGCGAGCACGCTCGGCCAGTTGACGGCTGATACTTCGGAACGTCGCCTTCTTCGTTTCATTGCCCGGGTCCATTGTGGAGGCAGCAAACGCGGCATTCTTCTCGTGAACCATTTTGGCGATAACCACGTTGTTGTTGTCGAACCAGTCCGGACGTTTCGGGTGTTTGACACCAATCGTTTCAGTGGCTGCCGCCGTGATCCGTTCCTTGATTAACTGCCATATAACTTCAGGGGTACTGGATATAGGAACGTCGTGCAGACGAGAGGCAACTACGCATTGAAAAGCAGTCTTTGTCCCGTAGTTTTCCAGTCGTTTGATATCCAACTTGTGCCGTTGTCTGGAAAATCTACAATAAACAGACTTGTGTACACAGATAAATAATTTAGTCATGACTAGTCTATGATCAGTGCTACATTCAGCGCCGCGCATCACTCGCGTGCTACGCACTTCACGAATGTCGCGCTGTCGCACAATCACGTAATGAAACAGGTGGTGATGACCGCTTCGTGGATGGGTCCACGTAGTGATGTCGCTCGTATCCAGCTGGAATAAGGTGTTCGTGATAGTCAGCTCGTGAGTAGCACACAGACGGAGTAGACGGTCACCGTTCTCGTTCACTTAACCAATGCCGTAGGGTCCGAGGACTCCCGGTCAACATCAACAAATGCAGTCACGCACATTTTCTATTGAAATTCTTCCGACTCCAATCTTTGCATATCAGCATTCGAACACTGTTTAACGACTGTAGTGGCAGACCGTTTAGGTCTGTCTATAGAGTGTGATCCTGATTCACTTGGGAAGAAGTTGTAATACACCTTGAGGTCGTTCATGTTGTGTTCGCGTACATGATCCACCCACACTTTGAAATGAACATATAGACCTGTGGACTTTATCTTAAAAAGATTCGGTATTTACCGAAAGTGTATAAAGATGGATCACCACAACACCCATGAGGCTCGGAAAAATGCAGTCTGGAGAAAGACCTAAGTGAGTTAATCAATGCTCAGTGAATTACAGGCACCTCAGAAGAGACCTATTTCTCATACAAAATTATCCTATAATCCAGGTCACTTGCAGAACTGCTGTCAATAAACGAGAGTGGACGCACAAAGGGTCACTCGCTGAAACTGTGTTATGGGATGGACGAGTTACCACTTAAACTAAACTGTTCCATAGTTAATATTTTCTTAAACCTGCAAATACTACCAAACCTTGTGAGTAAAACGAAATCGGTCTATCTTTTTATAGCTGGGCAACCTGCACTGATAGACTCTCAGTCACTCTTCCAGCCCAGTCTCATCAATCAGCAAATGACCACATCTGACAGAGTGTTGTTTCCGTATATTTTGGTGTTCGTTTTATAAGATTGCATGCCGTCAACTTCATCGAAGTTTTTTGTCATTTACCCTCATTCATTTATTTTTCAAATCCATAAATCGTTCAATAATATTGTTTCTCGATCAACACACGGACAAAAATGCACAAGCAAGCATCTGCATCCCTTCTGTAAAAAAACCTATGAGCTTGTTTTACGAAAACCTTTCGTCGTCGATTAAAGACCAAAATAATACATTTCGTCATGATATGTACAGCTTATCCGAGACATTTCTGGTTACTGTAATGACTGGTAAACTATTTGCGGTGTGCAGAACAACATCTGAAGTTTCAATCTGAGATAGCGACTTGCAAAAGTCCTAGCACATAATGTTGTGATCCAAGAACACGGATGGCACAAAGGTCGTTTATTCGACAAAGCAACACATGGGTTAAGCGTTTAAACAAGACCAGAAACAAAACCACTCATTTGCACGCAGTATTCGGCCCCAGACCGTCTCGGTCGCCGCAGACGTCAATGCTCGAATCCCTTAAGTAGCAGGGACCATTATGGGCGATGTTACACCCTGATGTTCCTTACTGCATTTTCCCTGCGGCTTGTACGATGTCAAAATATATGCTCTGGTCCTACTACTGAATAGCGGTGGTATGAGTAGTATATTACTATCGTTCATCTTCACTGCAATAGTACCCACATATTCTTGTATTATTTTATTGAAATGCTCTCTTAACTTTCATTCTGTATGCATTCAAACTTTTTCCTAGTGCACCTCAACTTGCTAAACAGCCCATTGGTGTGAATAATTGAGCACTGCTTATGGTTGAGGTTGAGTTCATGTCATTCTGATATATAGTCGAAACCAAGTGAATATGTTGCAAATGTCAGCAAAACTTGATAACTCAGTATGTGCTGGATGGAAAACAATGGTTGTATGCTTTCCGGCTGGTCAGCAGTTTTGAGTTATTCTGTATCCAAATTTGAACAAAAAGAGAATGGCAGACCTGAGCAACTAAAAGTAAACAGGAGAAGGGGGAGTAACTGAATCAGTTATTGCTATCAATTCGTGTGCGTGTGTATGTGTGCGTGTACAGCATTCCAGCTGCTCGTGATTAAATCAATACATTAGTTATTCCGGTTACATGATTAGCACCTTCTATTTTAAGACAGTTCGTTCCCTTCAAATGTTTTGACAAAACTATCAAAACCCGAAGGCTGATAGAGGCAAGCATTTCGTACTGACTGGCCAGTACCAAGTTTATAATAACATGAAAGGATTTTTTATATCGAAGGATGGATAGTCAATCACAGGGTTGGGAAAGGTCATTAAGTCCAAGGAATGGTTAAGTCCACAAACATTTTTTTCTGATTAAACTAGGCCGATTTCGTTCGATTGATTACGACCGACTAAGCAAACAAACTGGATTGATGATGTGACCAGTGGTCAGATGTATTTGACGACTCGGACACTGGTTGCCTGAATGTTCCAGCTATATTGCCGTTCCTCAGTAATGGGGGGCGGGTTCTGCACCGATTTAGGCAAACGTTTCTTCAATTTGGAGATCGGGCACTTCTCGGTTCTGCTTATATAACATTCTTTAGTTACACATAACCTGGTAGACACGATGTGAATTGGCACTGGCAGGCTGATCTCTTCTGATTAAAGGCACCGGTAGCTACTAGGTCCGAGGTAATACACGAAGTTTGGCCACGTTAAATGTTTGTTTAATCGAATTTATAAGTTGATTATACACGCCATAATCACTTATGGATAATTTCTTTTTCTCACAGTGGTCATATGCTCAGATAATGGATTCGATCTTCTATGCTTTTCTATGAACCCTTTTTGGATAATCATTAGATTGTAGCACTGTTGGGAGACGCATCTCCTAACGAAGCAGCAAAGACCAATCACGTCATATCGATTGAATGACCCGGCCTCAAGTGAATTGATATGTTTTAACCCATTCAGCTAATCAGTCTCACTCAGTTAATCAGACTGCAGCTGCGCGATCGAATGCCTGTACGTTATCTGAACTGTTTTCTCGTGTTCACTTTCTGATGGCCCCTATAACGTGATCTGTTCTAACACTTTGACTGCCAGGTATGATCGTCTCGATTGTTTTGCTATGCATCTTGTTGGCCATGTATGGTACTTATTTCGCCCTATAAATGTAGAGCCTCTGTGGCTTAATTCTGACTCGCCTCGTCCTCCCAATAAACGCTGTTGCCGCACCTATTCTCTTTCTCGGTTCTGGGTTAAGCGATTGAGCGCGTACCAAAAGAGACGATCCAATAAGTACGAATGCAATCAAGTCTAATTCCGTAAAAGTTAGCTCCCATCTTCTTAATCGGTGTTACCGCTAAATAGATGGGGTAGCCCTAGTAAGTCTACTTGGGCCTATCATAGCAGACTTTCATGTTGAGGATTGAGCAAGAGTTATACACGGACATAATGAGGCTGTTATACTACAAACGCCACACCAATAATACACTAATAGTCAGTCAGTCCAGAGAGGCAATAAATAACCAAGTGCAGCGCTTAAATGGTTAGCGTCCAAACCCCAAGTAACGTGTGAATTTGAGACCGACATACTCGTAAATGGATGGGTAGATGGCCTAGTGAAAGTGCTGTTTGTTGGAAATCCATATGGTCCGAACACTACCTGAATTTTAGTACTTTCACATTAGTCCATCAAAAGCGCGCACTAGTGAATATACTATTCACACACGCAAAACGAATCTGTACATAGGACAGTCTTGTGGATGAATTATACTTGATCACATCTGTACTATAGCCGAATAGTTACCCGGAAAGGTTCATAGAAAGGCAAAGTAGACAGGACCGGTCATACGGTCATCCAACCCACTCCCTCAACTGTTTGATCGTAAAAAACCGTTTCTTGTTGTCGTAAACTTAGTACTGACGAGCCAGTGCGCTTTGTGTGTGCGGTTTTTGTGTTCTGACTGTTTTGTGCAAACCTTCAAGTCTACTTGAAGTAACTGTAATCACTGCTCATAACCTATTGTGGACAGGTATTTTGCATAGTGTACTTCAGTCGTACTGAAAATGGGAACATTGGTTAAGTAGTCAAAACGGCTGCCTCATATTTCGTGAGTGACGTACAGTTAGTATTAACCGAAACGTCATACTGGTTACCGAAAACTGTGTTTTGCTATTACCTACCTTGTTATTAAGGCGTTCCATTTTATCATGGAAAAGCTATTGTGAGTCCTCAGTTTCTTATCAGACTCATCTGTGGGACCTTTGGATCAAACAAGTTTCACCTATGGCGAAAGAGGATATATAATGTGAGATTTCAACATTTCGTTTAGTCTCTTCAGTCACGAACGCAATAAATCAGAAGATATGGGATGTGCGATTAGCAACACTAAGTGACTCGGTCAACGACTTAGGTTCACACTGAAGGAAGGACCGTTACTAGTTCAAATACACACAAACGGTTTGATTAAACAGTCGACACCCATGCAGGGTAGGACGGCCATTACATTACTTTGTAGAATGCCTTGGAATTGATGGCACTTGGTCTTATAATGTAATGGCCAACTCTTAACAATTGTTTACAACGCCGCACACTCTTTGTAGAGTTTTCAGTTTGTTAGTGCAAGGTAAGAAATAGCCAACGATTGCTTACCGAAATGGAATGAAATTCACCACCAAAAACTCGAGAACTGCAGATTCTGTGTAGCTTCCGGGATGTGGTTTTCATGGACCTCTGATCCCCCGGCTGGCCTCATTAGAGAACCTGGCAGCCAACCAGGTTTACAACAGCTAGGAAAAATAATTATTATGCTTTACTGCTAACTGCCCCAATGGCTCGGTAGTGTGTTTGGACTACTATGGTGACTACCGTTTCGATACAAATTTACGTGTTGTGTGTTTGGTGTCATGCCTTATGTGGTACGGACTTGACTTCAGTATGTTGAATTGTTTGTCCACTGGTCATTGAGGACAACTTTTTGTAAAACAAAATCTTGCTCTATTCCTCCTGAAACAATGTTGGGAGTCTGATAGTTTACAGGCCACCTAATAAAAATGTAAGTCGCTTTAGGTTTATGAGAAAAGGGACAATAACTGTTTGTGAAATTAATCGTAGGTGTGTTGAGCCCAATAAACTGCCTATTACAGATTAATTTTGTATACTTGCGACATGATTTATATCAAACATTATATTGTCTGAACACAGGCCGATTAAAGACTAACTAATGTATATAGACTGGAAATAGAAACAAATGATATAATGTGTAACTCAACCTATTAATTTACTCCATACTTTATCAAAACCGGTTTATAAGTCTGTTGTACTTCTTTACCCTCTTAGGGACCCCTGGGTACTAGAATAAACATTGAATATCGAAAGATCAGTCCACTAATATTTAATATAACATTAATGAAATTAATTTAGTTACCGAAGATCAACAAACACAGAAGGTTTTTGAAAGGGGTGTCACATTTTGTAAACAATGTGACAGTGATGAGGTAACATGAAAATGCTGAATAATTTTTAACAAGTGAACCAAAGTGAAGACAAACAGAAATGTGTCGAAAACAAACAGATTAATTGAAGAGAACATGATAGAATGTTCTTCATACGCAACAGTCTCTAATCTATTATCATTCGTTGCTTTCCCATTGTCATACCAGCTTGAGATGCACCTTTGTTGGTTCCGTATTGTAGACTGATCACATTTGCTCCCTCACGCAATTGTTCTTCTGTGAATTCTCTTTTATTTTCTTGTGCCAACTTAGGTCCCAGACTAGGTCCGGTGTATTCGGGATGAGTTTGACACTGAAAAAAACAATGCATTCACAAAAAGGCAAGAAATGATTTGTGTTATTTTACAAGACCAGCACTTTAATTTTGATGTGATGATTAGTTTGGTCACTGACACAAAGTCCCTTGTGGCTGGTTGTTTGTTTAAAATTATCATGGCTAAATATAACTCCGTTAAGGATGAGAGAAACACATACTGTCAGCAGTCGCGTCAACAAAACATAAAGTGTATATAGTTTAGGCTAATCAAAACAACTATAAAGTATATAATCTGCTGACCGCGTGTGTCGTTTATTCATATCGGTGGGTCAGGTCACGGAGATTCGTTTTCTCCATTTCTCTTAAAATGGGCCTTCCAATGTCGTCAATGTGACCACTGTATGTGATAATCTTGACTAGTTATATGTAATCAGAGACTAATTCGTGGATTAGCACAAGATACATCTCAGAAACAGTTTTATGCAATTGGCTGTGTTGCCAATATCCCTTCATAATTTTTTGTTTGGAAAAAGTAAGGATCAGATATAAAAGCATTTACTTATCAAACATATCAATGGCTAAGTAGCCGAAGCAAAATATAAATCAATTTAACGGCCTATTAAGCCATTTAATTCTGCACGACGCAGTAAACAGTGCGATCTAATGGGCCAGGAGAGCTGACGTAGCAAATCTCTGGGTTTTTCGATGTATACACACAACGATGACAAGCTCAAAAGATCCCTTTACTCACAAGCAATTTCTTACAGGACAGAAATCGATTTTTTTCAGACCGTTAAACGGTTATCCAAGACAGAAAGTATCGAAAGATTTGGATGGTTTAAGTCATAGTATAAGATATCTCACCTTGCAATTTGTTCAGACATCATCAAACACACTCATCCATGGGTTTCTGTTGTGTTTCTCTAGTTACAACAATAAATTGACATAACTGTTGTTATTTTAACGCCGTTTGCTTTGTGTGAACACCATTTAAGTTCACTTAAATGCTCATTTGCTTGGACAGTATGAAATGTCATGTTTTAAAATGCACAGGAATGACAGTGACTATCCTAACGTTCCAGTGGCGTATTTTTTTAAGTGCTAGAATGAATGGGTTTAAAGTTATGTTAAAATTATGTCAAACATTTGACACAAACATTGATTATGCTGTCGTAATAAAATATCTGTCAATTTCTAGTCCGAAGACACAGCCTGTCAGCCAGCTCACACATGTTTGAAGTGTATATTTTAGACTTGAGTTTTATGACGCGAGTAAAGTACCGTCACACTTCTCAAGTGGTTGATCTTGGGGTCTCTAAATAGGTCTAATATAAAAACTGGTGTTACTAACCGCCATATTTTTTATGTAAATTACTACAACTTGACTCAATCATTAATTGAAAGTCTTGTGGATCCAATTAAGAAATAACCCCCCTCATACATTGGACCGCATTTTTGGTTACTCGTACATTCGGATCGGTTTTTCAGTCAGCTCATTTCTACCAGGTGCTAAACTCAAAGTGCTTCCTTGTTACAGCTAAACAATAAAGCAAGTTCGTGCATCAAAAACTGTTTGGCTTCATGAGATGATTGGGCAATGTAGAGGAACTCCAACATGAACGAAATTTAAGCCAGATGTTATTTTTTGAATGTATACAATGCTATCTCAGTTGATGTCACACTCGAGCTTCTGTAAATAGTGTAAACATACAGACCGACAAATTATCTGCACCGAAAACAGAGCCTCTTCGAGAGATCGAAGAAGTGAACGTAAATTAATGCCAGTTTAATGCAACCTGAACCAGCCAATTCTCCTCGTCCTTCATCAATAATGCAAGCCGATGAGTTAAAACCGGCGATTTCAACTCTACTTGGAGCCTGTGGTCAAGGAGTTGTCGATTAGTGGTAACAAATCAAGCAGAATTGAAACTCAAGCCTAGTATTTCTATTCAAAAGAGGCTGACTGAAAATTCTAAAGGAATTAAACAGACTTAAACAACCGAAAGTGATGTTCAGCTGGTGTTGTTGTTATAGTTGCGTGGGTTTATTGAATATAACACCGTTTGCAAAACTAAACAAGAACAAGTAGGATGTCAGTAGTCTATGCAAGATAAACAAATGCTGAGTCAACTACTCAAATGATGGATCGACAGTGTTTACGACCAGTGGTCTGGATAAACAAATGCAGATGCACCACACAACTGCCGGCTGAAAATGAGGTTGTGAATGGGGACAAGTGATGCGTATTTTGGTCACTGTAATTGAAAGGTTAACATAAAACATTCCTGAAAACAAAAGATTATATAATCCTTCTGAAATTGATTCTAATGTGACCAAATTTTGTGATGACCAGCCTGGAGATGCCGATGGGTGTCTTTTAAACTACAAAAGAGGCCCTTTTTTGAGTCAACTTGGAGGTCCATATCAGCAATATGTGCTTCTACTGCAATGTCAGGCGCTACCGTAAAACCGTGCTGGGTGTGAGTTACTTATTTTCCAGTTATTGCCTCTTGGTTCACTTAAAATTGTTTTAATTACATCGAATATGTACATAACTAAATTCACTTAATGAAAAATTGCGGGGATGAATTTTTCGTTGCTGCTGTTTAGGGATATGATGCAAAGACGACTGGTAGCCATCCATTAAAAGTGAAGAACTGTCGTAATACCGGGCAGGTTGCGTCCGATACATCACACAGTGAGGTTATCTCATTTGTGAACAACCATTAAAAGTGACTCACCGTCCTACCCAATGCGAATATACATTGTGTAACTTGTGCGATATCTTTCTTCTCAAACAAATCAACCGTCTGAAACACATCAGAGGCAGGCACGCCGTAGGCTTTGATCGCTTCCTGAAATGCATTGATATTCTCCATAATTTTGAAGGGCATTGTAGAGTTCTCATTGATTCTTTTCACACTCCCGGGTTTGATTTTATTGATCAATCTACAAGGTGGTGATAGGGGAGAACAACGTGAATCAAAACCAAGAACGTGAATTTATATGATTGTGAATGAAATATCCTAATCTAGCACACGGTTAGTACTGTTCACCTGTTGAAAAATATCGCCCGTTGTCGTGGATAGACTGATGAAATCTCAGAGCTGATAGCCTAACATTTTTCAACGAGATGGTTGAGCTTACATAATGGAGAGACTGAGATGGCTGTTGTAGGTTTACTTTGTGCCTGCTTAACAAAATACTGTATACTGATAGTCAGTTCAACATAGCATCCTCTTTTATTGATTAGAAGCGAGTCAGTCAGGCAAATGAAGCAAGACTAAATGAAGTTAACCCTTCTGGTTGACCAAAAAAGCAAGTGACAAGGCTAGTACACTTTCTTCCTCTTCTTTAAACAATTGGACTTCTGACATGTTATTGACCCAATGTTACTGTACCTTCGACCGCTGATCCATCATTTTCTGGTATGTATTCGATAAATAAGTATATGACTACCAACCAAAATGAACTTATATGGTTGGTGGGATCCATTTGAGAGATACTAATCCATTAAGTGTAATAACTGCAATATCAAAAAGGTGAGTGTTTAGGGGTAACATATTCTCTTGGTTGGTATTTCAAGAAGGTTATTGACGTCGACCAAGAAAATTCTTCGCGAAGATAAAATAGCTCTTACTTTTCGGTGATGTCCCCGTCTGAAGAGTTCCATGTGTAGGTACTGCAGCGCACGGGGTTACTAGGCGGTGGTATAACTATTAAGTATGACATGGATTATCCTGACACAACCAGAAACAGTAGGAAAGCAACAAAACGGAAGGAGAAAATGTCATGGTGATTCATGATCAAGAGTCTGTGGAAAATTCTTTAACTCCGGGAAGACAAACTCTTGCGAAGATATGTGATGACCCATTGTTGCACATCCTGTTCTCCACACTCCTCCCACTTGTTCATCCAGATGAAACGCATGCCAGGCTCACTGCCTTCATTACAGTTTAACCCCATCTGCTAGTATGAGATCAGGCGTACGGAGTGGAACATGCAATGTTAGTCGATTATGAATCGTCTAATTGGCTGCGTGTTTCACAGATCAGCGTGTCACCCGATTAGGATGTGCGCGCAGATAGCACAGAGAACTGGATCACGTTAGAGATGTGTTCTGCTGCTCCGTCGCCCTTCCCATATTTGAGATCCAACTGGCTGGTAAGAAACAGTCCATCACACCTTTAGGACAAGTTTCTTTTTTCTGCTTTAGAACAGATTCGTCCAAACTCCTTTTCCTGGGTGAGTGATATCAACTTCGACCAACGACCAGAACAGGACAGAAGTTCCGAACGATGAATGCTACAAAAACGGAACGCTGAACCATCAGCAGAAAACGCGATCTTCTTCAAACAAGTAGATGCTGGTTATGATACAGTGACCACCGGCAAAAATCCCATATCACCAAGCTGGAACTGTGTGCAGAAAATCTGACCTCCGTAGTTTTGGAAGGACGATTCCTAACGTGCGGCTAATACTCAGCAATTTTATCCAGGGATTTCACGATTGATTCCAAACGTCGATGAGCGGACAAACTTGAACATTGAGTATCCATGTAAGAAGATCAAGTTTCGCTGGGGCTAGAGCGAAACTTGGGATAGACTTTCCAGATTATTAATCTCTTGTAGTTGATGGCAAACTAATATGACCATTTGGAATGCATGCGGAAACAGCGAGCCTGACCTTCAGGCTTAGACACTCGAAGCAACTGATCATGGAGCTAAACCGGTCTCGTACGCTACGTGCACTTGCACTAATTATTCACTTTGGTTATCAAATTTAATGATTTCTGTTAACTAATCTGCACCTCAGAGGGCCCAAGTAGCTTTCTGGAGTCTTACGGTTTCCAACTCAGACGTTTCTCCAAAGGTTTCCTTGCAGGTAGAATCAATCATTGTCCTAGGTGTTACGCTAACAGAGGGGGCGTCAGTAATGTGTGAGCAACATGAGTCACGTTGTTCATTGTTGGAAGCCACGTAGCAAGTGCTGCATTCTCTCAACGAGTTGGGTCACCTGAACAGTATAGGTGAAAGAAGTTAATTACATCAGTTGTTCTGGCCTGACGTATGACTGCATCGTACTACACCGAATAGAAAGCTTTAAGTATGCTCACAGATGTCAAAATGATTCTAGCAAGGAGTCGGTAAGCAATGCGAAACGCACAGTCAATTCGGCTGTTTGCCTAAGGAGCACCATCATACTGAAGTAACTTAACATGTGCAGACAAGAGTTTAAGTCTGCTCCATCAGCAGCTTGTCAGCGTACAATGAACAGAAAGTAAATACCTAAGATACACTAGTTAGCCCAACGTCACAGAGGTTCTCAGTGGAATGCAAGAAAACTTGAGGACCGGAATCTTCCAGGAATTTCTAAAAGCTAAAGAAAATAACACAGTAGACAAATAGTGAGTGGAATTCTTTGTTAAGTCGTTGATATTTCCCAGTCTCATTCTAGAAACTAGGATAAGAAACAGTCTAGCAGCCGTTCTGGCAAATGCGTGCACAGCAGTCCGGATATAAACGGAAACAATAGACAAAGTTAGAATCCCGTCTACGGCTTTGACATGTTTAACAAGAGGTGGCTGAAGATTGGTCCAATATGTTGAAAAGTCGCTACCTTCCGGAACAAAGTCAAAAGCAAACCTTGTGGCACAAAGCAAGTCTGAGTTTCTTTTGGTTATTTTATAGACAAAATGCATCAGTAAAATGAAGAAATGCACTCGGTGCCGACAACTCGACTTTCCTATTGGTCGGCTCGGCTCCATTTTTAACCCGTTTGTTTTAACGCATGACGTAATTAAACAAGTTGTTTTACTCCGATGCTCGTTATAACAAAATCCCACGCCACGGCAGCGTGCTGTCCTCATTGGTCACTGTGCTGACATGCCAGTCTGCTCGCGTTGTTCACAGTGATTGACCGTAGCCCTCTACGAATCGCTGGTCGACTTCGTATCGATGCGTTTGCCTAATCCAATTCTTCTACACAATAGACTAGGGGTTCGCCGTAACGCTGATGTTACCAGAAATGGAGCCTTGAGTGGTTGAGTCGGCCATGCATCAAGTAGCACATATAACAACAAAAATCGCTTTCTTAGTTATTGTCAAATAAAGTTCCTCTACTTGCACATATTGAGCCCCTCACATTCATGTTTCACGGAGACGGTTATTAGGAACCCATGCTTGGATAAGAAAGATAACTTGCAATTTGCGTGATGAGCACATCCGCCCAAAGCATGATAGGGCGAGCTACTCCGGTCCCGTCAGCACCTCTAGTCAAGTGAACGTTAACGGTCCCGTCAACGTCAACGAACCTATAGGCCGTATATCCGAAAAGATGAAGTTAAGAATGTGCCGTATGAAGCAGTGGGGTATATCAATCGTGTTCACCCACCACGACTGTTGCTGTAACGAACTGTTAAATTCAACAGTAAAGAGACATTTCTGTCCTGAGACATGATCCAGATATTGCAGCCGTTTTTCGATAGTTTCTAATCGATCAAAACGTTAAACAGCCGATGAACAGGCGATACACTCTTCCACAACACTAGCATAAATGTAGCCATGTGCCTGATAAACGTCCGGTCCATGTGTTCGGTTCAACAATAATGACTGTAAAAGGGGTTTTTTGAGTTTTGTGGCGTGTCGACAACGCTTGTGAAGATTGATTTTTTTAACAGAATGAGCTCTGTGCCTTAGTATTCACGCATGAGCTGCCGACTGTTTTTACTGTGAAAAGATGTTTCGGTAAGCCGGGGTACAAGTGACAGTCGCAATCATATCTGGTATTGTGGCAGCCAGATCCCGAGTTTCGTGGTAGTTTTGTGTCCTGGGATTTCCTCGGGGTTTCGACTGGAATCCATAACTTGTGCGTAACTGGAGTGGTTGTCCCAGGCGTAGCTTTAGCCAGGCCTTTGCATGACTAGTCACCTTCCCTAACAGAGGTTAAGTATAGGCGCCTTCCTCTCAATGCTCACTGTTCTTTGAAGGTATCAAAATCACTCCCGTATATTTGATCGCGTAATGCCTGCCTACTAAATAATCACATTCGTAGTTGGGCCATCATGTCCGGGGAAGCATCCGAGTTCATAGCAAATGGTTACCAATGAGCGTAATTAGGTAATATCTACAGGCTCATTCTGAATCGTCACAAACAGCATCAACGCATCTCAAGAAACTTCAGAAACGATTATTCCAAAGTGCTCGTTACATACTTGTGACGATTTGGTTTATTTATGCCATCTATACTTTACCTTTACTAAAGACAAGTTGACAGCATAACGATCATTAATGGTGTGTACCTTGTGCCAACAATTTTCGGCCAAAAATCGGACTGTCCGTTAGACAATCGATGGACCGCTATCAGAAAGTTGATAAAACTAGAAATAAACGAATCAACCAAAGGTTGATTTGAGAATTTTTAAAGGCATGCCAACTCGGAACTATTTCGCAAACTTTCGGGGCGTGTTGTCACATTTTTAGTGATCATCCTTGTTATGGTTATTGGTTGGTGTATCGCCATCATACGTGCATACGCATTAACAATGTGCTTTTGGACGTACACCTCAATTTAATCCGCAAACTAGGTTGTGTGCATTCGCCTTGCTAGAGCCAACTGAACAGCCGGTGTTGATTGACGATTATTAGAAGCGGTTAAAAACGATGAGAACATACAAAAATAAATGCTCAAGATTCAAAATTCCATTATGATAGGTCTGACTACCTTAGGAGAGGTTACAGTTAGTAGCAGTCCTATAATTCAGCCATTAAGGTATACAAAACCCGTTGACGAAAAATCGGCTGTACCATCGTCCCTTGGAGAAAGAGTATCGCACTCTTGTAGCAGTCGCTAGAAAAGAAGAGTATGTAAAAATGATGCTTCTTCCAGAAACTTCTAAGGAACGATGGCATATTTGGTCAGTTAAAATTCGTCAGCAAATCAGCTAACAAAAATTTTGAGCACCCACAAGTTATCATTAGCTTGTCAACTGATAGCTGAATAGGGGATGAGAGCAATTAGTTACAGGGTTAAGTTTTCTCCTCCCTTTAAAATGACAACTCACTTGCATAAAATTACCCCATCTTTCAAAATCTCCTCATAGGCTTTGGAACGGTCAACTTTCGTTCCGAGAACAGCTTCGATCCAGTCCAAGGCAGAAGCTTCTTGATCACGATCTCGTTTGCCTTCAAGCTGACATAAGAGAAAACAGTGGGAAATTTATAATATATTATGCACGCTGAAGTGCAGCAAATAAGGCAAATTTGATCGTGACGATTCGTGATTCGAAGTACACAATGTTTCCCAACGCGTTTTTATGGTCGAATGAATGTCACGCAAAAAATACGTGATTACTTCGTGTTGTGCTGTTAAACATACAAATGTGCCGCAACGTCTGTTTATGACAACTAGAGGGCCTTAAAATATAATTTTAGCAGGTCTCCATCTATAACAACAACAACGCGTAATAATCAAACTAGAATAACTGTTGCGTGGCTTCTATTCTGTATCACCGTGCATTCGATCGCAAATCTCCTAGGGAAGTTCACTGAGATGCCTGGAACTGGAGCTGATTAAATGTGCTAGAAAAGGTGTGTTATTTCGTACGAAAACTCCCGAAGTAGTTATAAACAGTCATATACGCGGGACAGTAACTGGTTTAAATAATTAATTTTCAAATTAAATTTACTATATATGAACCATAAAGGGTGGGCAGACAGACAATTGCAGCTTCCTGACTGATATTTCTTATTCAATTGCAGTGTAAGTTCTCTGATTTGTTAAGTTTTTCTCCAACACTTCATACTGAAATCCATCAACGTCGGCGTTGAGTAGTGAGCAATGTTAGGCAATGTTTCTGTCGTTGGTTCGAATCCAACCGAAGCCCTAATTTTGCACAATTAGGTCTCATTTGATCCATCAGATCTGCTAAACTTTTCACCAACTTTTTTTCATTGTATTCCTACAAAATGAGACGGTAATATACAAGCAACACCAACAGAACTAGTGCAGATAATGTTGACAAGAATGGAGTAACGCACTTTTTTGAGAAAACTAAACATAATTAATGCTCTCGGACTATACCTGAGTTGGTCATTTAGTAGAGTGTCATTGCTGTTAAATCTCCACAGAAGCAAACGAAATCTCTACGAAATTCAGTTACATGTATTATGACGTTCGGTTTGTCCAAAGAACTTGGTTTGTTTTAAAAATCATGTAGAATTTGTACAGCGTTATGTTGTAGATAACTCGAGGTCGTATTCGTCAATGACATGGGCATACTTTCTGAAGGAACTGTCCAAACTGGATTCCATTTGTCCTTCCTGGCTTAAAATGTAACCATTTAAGCTCTAGTTATGACAACCTGAAACATCTAATTATTAGAGAAGAGCGTTGAGAAAACATGATGTATGAATTTATTTTACAAGTCCTGATCAACTCTGAACACAACAAAACAAAATCAGAAGTTCGTAAATGAAACGCATATATCTACTTAGCCTCTGATTATTTCTCGTAGCCACATACACAGAAAGCACAATATACCAGTTAACTGATGCTTAGTGCATAGGATAGTGTACTTACAGTTGACAAAACTGGTTTCAAACCTAGCTCATTCAAATTGGTCGAAGGGACTGAATGCTTCGGAATAACATTAGGTTCCTTTGGAAGCTCTGAAGAATTGATGAATTCTCAACTAAAAATCACCTGGATAATCTCATGAATGAGCAAGTGATATGCCAGAGTGCCCATACATTATTGTATGAAAAATGCCATTGATAACGCATCAGATGTCCTACCTGGTCTTACATCTCTCGCATCTAGTCGGTTAGTTTTGTAAACCTAACGTGCTTGCAGTAGAGTAGGGGAAACACTAACAAAGACCAACTGTGAGCGGTCATGCTTGCTGATACGACCATGTTTGGGCAGCATGACTTAAGTACGTTCAGAGATAATGATCATAGTTAAACGGACGCGAAGTATTATGATTTTTATTGTGAGAATAATATTTATGGCGAGCTCCACGATTAGTATAATAAAGCATAGCTGTTGAGTGTTAATTCATTATGACTGACCCGAATGTCGGCAAAGCATAACCTGACAAGAAATTAATAAGGATCGTGATGATATTAAAAACGTCCTCGCTTACGGTGAACCGAACGAAGTCAAAAGGCCTGATCGTTGTATTCGACATTCTTTTAGTCAAAAATTTGATAATATGAACCTGAAATTACTCACATTTGATCTCAACTATCGCATTTCCATAGACATTTTAGTCGGCTCCTTCCAAAAAGAACTAGTTTCTTGTTAGAGCTCATCAATAGTGCATCTCTTCACCGAGGCCGCGACTAGAACTCTGGACATTCTTTTATTTGACAATCGTGTTGGCCACTATCTCATTGACCTCATAGTGGGCAAGACCGAGGTGGTACCAAAAATATGCACTACTGCCGAATCTTAACAGTAGTCACACTCGAGTATAGTGTTCATTGTATAACGAGACTGAGTAAAAGCCATTGAGAATTCGAATACCGCAACCAGTTGCAACTGATGTTCAACCTATAGCAACCGAACTCACCTACTACTCATCAGGATCACACTAGATTGATTGCCTTGCCCAACAGTGTACACTATGTGTGATAATTTTACAAAGGTAAACAATTAAATAACTTTCTGACCCTTTTTTAACCCTGCCACAAAGAACCAAGATTATTATTACTATTACTATTATTATAAGCATCGGCTTCCTCTTCCTCCTTCTCATCACGGTCATAAGTCATATTCATTCCGTATGGCACTTGTCTAATTCGTTCCAGTCTATTTTATCCGATTCCAATCTTGTTAGCATAATATCTGATTGATTGCGAAATTCTAAACAGCAGAAAAATTTATGGTCACTCTGTGTATCCTTCTGTAGGCCACTCAAACAATCATACTGCTTCATCAGTCTTATCCATCAACAGAACAGATCGGTTACAGTTTTATATTCTATGATTGTAATCACGATTTCGTCATAATTTCTTCAGACCCACGGTAGTTAGGCATGAAGAGGCTGAGTTGATCAAATTAACAGGTAAAATCAAACATACATAGTGCATTCTAACTATTGACATCGCTGGAAATCACAGAAACTAAACGCAAATGACAGATAGTTGTAAAAACAGTATGATATAAAAGGTGATGCTACGACAGAAAGACCAGTCGGTAGTTAATCGAATTAAAGTTATATCAAATTTGCCGTGCACAGAAATCAGCTCTTGTTATCTATAAACAACCTTTGTTTATCACAGATATTATTATCCTGGTGAGAACAACTTGACTGAATAACACGGTATTGTTCATTTAGGGCGGTTAATCGCCCACTATTTATGGCCACAGTTTCCTCATTCTGGTTAGTTGCTAATTTAAACAAAACAGAAAGGAAATATAAAGAAAGTGCCGCTCGATTCCAATCTATTTTAGTCATTTAAATAAAGTAATCTGGGCGTACTAGAAAGTTCTTACTATGGTGTATGCATGCTACCATGGTGATAAGTGAAAGCGTTAGATTGAACAACAAAGTAAAGCGTACACAAACTGACCAATTCTCTTAATATTGATCAAATTACTTCAAGCTTACCTTCTTCTTGACTTGAGCGCTCAATCCACTTGCGAGTGGTTGATTAGCCATTTC
>JTDE01002089.1:31414-56954 GCA_014338405.1 Paragonimus skrjabini miyazakii | reverse complement strand
GTGATAGGTGAAAGCGTTAGATTGAACATCAAAGTAAAGCGTACACAAACCGACCAATTCTCTTAATATTGATCAAATTACTTCAAGCTTACCTTCTTCTTGACTTGAGCGCTCAATCCACTTGCGAGTGGTTGATTAGCCATTTCGAAGGTAGCCACAAAATTCGAGGCCTGTCAAACGTCGCGTTGGCAACTGTAAACTTCTTGTATGCCTTACCTATTTGTCCTTCATTTTTAAACAGCCTTGAAACTGAGTGCGTGGGCAGTCTGTGCGTGCGTGCATGTGGAACCTGTGTGCGTGTGGGCGCAGTTTATCCCACTAAAACAATGTGACCAATCAATATGATTGGTGTTCCTTCACCCCCGTTGACAGAGGTGACAGATTTCAAAGAGACGGGCCTACATAATTCGCACAACAGCCTAAGAATGCATATCGATTAACTATACTGATCAGCAAGGCATCTGCACTGCGAGGAAGAGAAACTAGACGAACATACATGTTCGATTTTGTACGATTAATTGGAGGTGCGAGCGGAAGTGTTCTGCCAGATATCCCCCCAGCCATCAAATAAGATGAGAATTTGAAAATCCCTAAGCTTCCGTGATCAGGTGGTCTATCTATAGGGGTTAGGTAACTGATAGGGCGCACACTTTTGGCTTTGTTGAAAATCGAACGAGTTGTTCAAGTGCCAATATTTCGTTAGCATACACTAATTTAACTTGCAGTCGCAACGTATGCAAACCTGCTTTTGTTCACAGTGAATAGGTAGAAAATCACTAGGGACTATAATGGTCACCGGTAACGGATGGAGAGAATTGGGGCCGACGAAACTAATCTAGAGGTCGCAATTTAAATAGTTCACAAATTCCAAGCTGAGACAGACATTCCGTCACTGGTTTTGATCCTCTTACAACTAACGGGTAGATGCATTCAGCGCTAAATCTGTGACCGTTCAACAATTTACGAACAACCTACTAGAACCCTTATTTTTCGGCGAAACATTGCCTGATACTTGTTGATTCTCAGTGAGTTAATGAACAACCTACAAGCAAAACTACAGCAACGCAACGCCTCTGGGTGTACATCGCTGATATAACTCAACCATGTAAGCGTTGGAAAAACGTAACTTGTGCACGTGTCAGCCAAGGAGCACACACATTCCAGGGTACCAGGGCAGCCCAGCCAAATCAGTAATCAAGAGGTGGACGAGCAAGTAACTCGGTCTCAAAAGGAAACAGTCCATGAACGATGAATAGTTCTAGTTCCACGAGAAATATCACTTAGTGGACAGGAAAAGGATCGCATGTTAATTTTTCTACGAATGTAGCTTCTCCTTTGAATGGACTCTCTCTACATGAAAACAACAGCACGGAAGGACGGTGTTTAAGTTTAATTAAAACGTCATAAAAACAGAGCACTTCGGTTACACCAAATGCAATGATACTTTTCACAATTAAAATCCAATTGTTTACTAGGTGCCATCAAGTTTTGTAGAAATTGCAATGGGAATGTGAACTGTGGTAACGATAAACAATTTGACGCCATTTGCTTCCACTAAACGAGAGGTATAGGTGCGGTTTGATGAGAAAATCAGTGAAAGATCATCGGTGATGGTTTGGAACTTGTTTGGAACAAGTGAATGAAGCGGATAAATGTATGAATTGCTCAACTCAGCATCAACACATTCGACTGGAGGAGTAATATATTACAGCATCAATACACACGCCGCACGTCTCATGCCATACAAGTTTACACGTGCTAGATTGGCTAGCCTCGAGTCCTTATCTAAACCTCATCGGAAATGAATTTTAGAAGTCGCGTTTACGTGACATCATTGAGAATTATTTGAAGAACACAATCGAATGATCAACTCAACCTGATTCACTTTTGAGGGGTACTACGAATTAATGCACTGAAATTTTGAAGCGAAACTGTAGAAATACCAGCTTCTGCTAGTGGACCGTAGATAAAAGTGGCTTTGTGTTTTACTACGATACATCTTTAAATCTGCACTACTGTACTGAAGAGTAGACGGATTCACGAAAATTTTCAGACCAATGTCGTTTAACGATCATAGTTAGGTTGATATGGAAGATAACCACATTCCGATATTTGTTGGTCAAAAAATATCGAGTGAGGTGTATGGTCTGAATGAGAAATGAACTAGTAGTCATTTTACTAAGAGCTAAAGGTCATATCCAGTAGACCAGACAATCCTACGATTACTTTCTAGAACGCAATTCAAACGGAGTGAATACCTCAGCATTTACGCAATCATAAAGGTGACAGATGAACAAACGTATCCATAACTTGTATGACAATTGCGTCTTCTGATGTAATTTGGCGTTGTCTTACTGGTTGATCTTCTGTTTGTAAACCACAGAGGGTTCAAGATAACTCACGTTGGTTTCCAGCCACACGTGTGTAAATGCTTGCGTTAACGAATGCCATTCACGCTGTAATAAATCTAACCACTTCCCCACGCAACGCAGTACATCGTGGATTGTAAGCGGTAATAAAGCCGCAGATCAAATGCACAGCCATCTATAAACATCATGTCATCCACCACGGACCAGGAAATCACCTTGACTTGAACAGAACGATTACAACGCGAAGAAACATGTAGCGTGATCAAAGTAAAATAAAATGAATTCGATTAAGGAGATAGATAATCAGTCAGAGAGTTACTATAGATCACCAAAGCCAGGGTGGGGTTCAAGAACAATTGTTTTGGAGCTCACAAAATTACCATAAGTCTACTGCATGTGTCCACTTTAGCAAATCATAAGAACCTTAGATTGAATTGACAGAACTTTAGATGCACGAGCTATATTTATAGCGTGACCAGAATGTGTTTAGTAACTAAAAAAACTGGTAGGAACATCGCCGTTCTCCGGATCTCCGCATCCATTTAGGTGAATATCCTTTCACTCTGAAGTTCAAGCACTTGTCGGTTTTGCCTAGATAATGTTCTTCACATCTATCTATAACTTGCTAAAAACAGTATGGAGTGGCAACAGCAAACTGGTCTCCTCTGACAGAAGACACTGATGACCTGTGGATTCCAACATTTGCGCGGAATTAAGCAGTGTTCAATTATTGTTCATTCAAATTTATTGAACATTGTGTTGCATGATGCACAATGTGATCATCCTTAGTTTTCCACAGTGACCATCTCCGCGGATAGAAGACTATGTCTACTGTGTCTTTTTATGAAATTTTTGGGGGTAACCACATAACTGTTAAGCGGAACTGGTCGCGTCTAGTTCGTTAACAAGACCGTCCGCTGTACAGTCTTGGCATGCTCTTGCAAACAGTATATCAACCGGTGTGCGTTTGGATTAGTGTGAAGTTACTGAAGCGTACATATTAACCGGATATGACATTTCCCCGCATTTCGCAGCCTATTCTAACCTGTTGATTGACTACCTATCGCCTTGGTTATCTGTCAACATTTGTTGGTCAAAAGAGAGAGGCCATTTATTGCTCCAACAACCCGTATGTTCCATCTGTTTTTTCTTTAAAAAAAGGCAGTTTGATTTATTCACATTTCTCTACCGTCATAAGCGCCTGCTGCGGTACTGCAAGTTTGGTTTTAATGAGACAATACCATATGTGGGCATCCACTAGTCCTGAGATTGATTTATTGTCCCTGGCCAAGAGTAGAGCTTAAAACTAGCAAATTCTGAGGCTCCATGTTAATGATGCGTGTAACTATTGATGTTTTAGTTCCAAAAGTGTGTCTATATATTTGCCTTTGCTTCAGGCTTGCTATGGGTCCGCAAACAGATAACTGGCACCAAAAAAGGATTTAAATGTGGACGTGTAATACTGACAATCGGCATGTTCATATTTAAAAGTAAAACTCGTTTTCTTCGTTGTCTTTTGTCACCGCACTTCGAGAGTTGATATTGATCTCTGTTACTCACTCATGTTTTTCACAACATCTTCAATGTAATACTGGAGCAGTTCATTCAATGCATCAGTTGTTACCTGTCCCACTTGGAATAAGCTTGCAACAAGACGACCATCTTTTTCAATAAACCAATTACAAATGGGTACAATATGACTGAGATTTGGTAATCGGCGTAGCCAAGATAATAGCCGACTTCTCTACTATATCAAAAATTCCCTAAAATTCCCGTGACTTATAACGGTGCATTGTCCCGTTACAACAATCTATCATCTGGACTAGCAACCCTGTGAAATATTAGAATAGACGTTCACTGTGTTTCTGAGGCTTGGGATTTTCCCTTAGCCAAATAACATGGCTCAGGTGTCTGACACGCATTTCTGTTTCATGAGTTTTTTCTATTCTGATTTTGAACGCCCTTAGAGATGGATTAAATGGAGACAACGTTGGAAGTGCTTGCAAAAGGCTTTACCGTAACCAATAAAAGGAAACATCAGTCATCTTCTTTTGTTATGTCTCTGTTGTTGTTCGTACAATTGCTCACACCTCAATCAAGGAGACATGTGTTTCAGTTATAGGAATTCTTGAAGCTCTACATATCAGGTATAAGTACCTCAGTTGTTTATGGGTTATCTGATATTGTTTCATGAGCATTCTAGTAGGTCGAAGTCCATCGCGGGAAAGATGTGTGACCTTGACTACCATTTGTGAGAACCATCTTAGACTACTTAGCCCAAAGGTAGGGTAACATGAGATACATACGTTCCAACAGCACCTACATTCTCATGAAGGACAGCTAACAGTCAACAAAAGGCATCCTATCCATTTTACGTCACATTTGCTCCCAAATATAAATCTCGGTGGTGAAACTCAAGAGCGTATTTTGTGAGGAGTACAAGCCACTCCGTGCGTCTTCATCAATCAGTGTACAAACGAACAAGGTCAAGCGTAGTGAAATCACAAACAATTTCGGTCGAAACAGCAAGGATCAAGTACTGGTGTAAGTTCTGTTACTATAATAAACCGAGAGCGATCCGCCTCACAAAAATGCATGAATCAAGCTGATTAAGCGAGTGATCAAAAGATGTTTTCTAATTGCTTAAAATTTATTTGAAGTGCGCTTGTAGTTTGTTAGCCACTACAATCGACTTCGGTCTAAACTGGAGTAATACAACTCAAGAGTGAGGCTACAAGACCGAGAAGTAACATATATCGTCGATAACTTATACGACTATACAGTAATGCACGAAACAAGTTAAACTTTGCGTAACAATAAACCTAGAAACGACGCGATATGGTTTGATAAGCACGGAATAAGCTGTGATTACTTTCTGTTTATCCCACCTCTTAGGTTGATCACAACCGGCTTGCTTTGCGCGTGGATATAAATCATAGATGGAGTTGCACTAGATTTTAATCCCAAGGTATGAACCTCAAAGATCCGAAAACTTAGATACCGCTTTTAAACTATTCTTATACAAGACGTGTACGCCGTTTGCGCCCACTTGTGTCAAGTACATTCGTTCAAATTTGCTGATGACCATTCGTAGTAGCATAAACTCTATCAGTAACCATTGACTTCATGTGAATATGGTCACATCCAGATTATTTAAAGCGGTGAACTATCCACAAATTTGTAGTTGTACAGTCTTAGATGAGTGAAAACACTCAGTAAAACTGTTTAGTCTTTTTAACGATAACCAGAGTGTTAGATGATCCATCTGGAACACAGGCGGTCACAGTTTTTTCATTCAGGCGGGATTTTGGGCCGGTTTCTTTGAAATGAAACAGATGATTCGATTCTAATTCTTGTACAGACCTATCGTTCGTGTATATCACCATCCCATTAAGGTCAGCCAAATTATCATTTCGTAGTATTCAGCCATATTCACTAATGAGCAACGCTCATGTCGTCCGATCATCTTCCAAACTAGTAATTGTACTGTTAATTATAATTAATGATCTCTCTGGTAGACATACTTTTTGCCACAAAAAGTATATATGATCAGAAGGTGAATAACGTTAATGAAAATACATATGATATATAAATGGCAGTGCACAAAAGACATAAGAAAATGTCTGAACTTATCAAAACCCGGGCAAAGCAGTAGAAATGATTGTAACACCTTGTAGGGTATGACGGAGGGATGGGGTGATATGAGAGTGGTCCTTAGTTAGTAACTCGTTTCCTCGATGAAGTTTCACTAGTTGTGAAGTCAAAGATGTTTGCCGCAGGGCTGTGTATTGTATAATTTGTGTAGCGGTGTCAAGGTAGAATGTGTTGTTCAACATGCTGTGCAACAGTGACGCGTCACGTAGAAGTGTGTAACGAAATCTGAGTAGTTGTTGTGACAGTGTTCATAGCCAAGAGCCATGCCAAACCATGAAATAGGTCATGTGTAATTGGTAACACCAGTCAGGTTACTGACAGAGTTAGAATCGTTAATCATGTTGGACGTTAACTTTAAGGCGCTATGTCCAGTGACTCTGCCAGGTGATAAATCGAGTAGTTCTTGTCAGACGTTGTGCCATACGTTAATTGAATAAACGTAACTGTTTTTACAGTTCATATTAGTTTTCGAAATATAGGTCAAGTGAGCACCGATGTCGGGACACAGTACATTCTAGACATGACATCTTAGAGGTAACTGATATGATTACACACATGGCGGGTTCGACAAGATAATTAAGGCACTTGCGCGGACAAACGCATTAGAGCTATGGTGATGAGTTTTCCATGAGGTTCCAGTTGACCAAACAACGATTTGTCAATTTCGAATGGAGTCATTCGAACCCCTGTATATTCAACCAAACTGACATCACAAGTCATTAGAAGCTAATTTGGCAATGTGAAGTTTTACTGATGTGTGATATGGGATTTAGTCGATATGACTTCAATACAAGCAATAACTAGCGTCGGTTTTGCCTTTTGGTAGAACTTTCAGGCATTTGCAAAGCTAGTATGATTGCTATTCATATTGAACAATTCGGTCACACCTAGTTTGGTGTCAGTGGCGCACCTGTTAAGACGGCTGTCTAATGAGAAAGCGGACCGGGGTACAGGTCCGGCTCGTGACAGACATTAATGATTGAACAGCCGTAACCAGATGGACACTCGTGGTAAATGGTTGAGAAGCCTGTGTGAATGCAAAGACGACAAATAAATCTTAGCGTAATTGATCAAAATGCACGTTTTCATGCGGAGGATTTTCAGACACGAGTTTCTCGGAGAATTCTACCGTTGCATTCTAACTCGAAACCATAGTTCCATAGACTGGCAAAAAGACATCCTCTAAGTTCAGTTCTTTACGTTTTGTTTTGCGCACCTGAAACATCATAATCTCAGTGAACTGATTTTCATTGTAATCATGTTATTTTCTTTTTAGTTACTTTCACGTACATCTGGTGGATTTGGCCTCATTCTTCAGTTGGATTAATTTGACCACAAAACTTTGGTTAACAGAACATTGATCCCAACAGTTGCCAAACTTTCCCAAACCCATCACCTGACAAAATAGTGAGGTGCTGCACAGTTGTGTGTGCAACACACCAAAAGTATCGAAATAATACAGTTATTTTGGGGTCTGTCACGTGATTCTACCCTGCAGACAGAATTCAAAAGTGCACATGTTAATTGGAGTGTGTAATTTTTACCTCATTTGGTGTGTACGACGAATGTGCGTTGCTGTAAACATGTGACCACAAGCAGAATTTCTGACAATTAATTAAATGAGTGTAAGAACATTTCGGACACCGGAATTACACAAAAAGCACTTAGTCTAAACATTTACATGTGATAGTTTGGTGATGCCCATTTTGAGATCAAGGGAACAGTGATTGGGACGTTCATCACACCACTAAGGGTGTCAAATGCAATATCGATCACTCTTAACAAATTCTACCAAATGTGCATAATGTTCAACTTATACCATCCAACATAGCCCAAAATCTACCGAGGAAAGAGAGGAATTTATTATCCATTCGATGTAATCAAACGGTAAAATTTGTCCAGTGTTTCTACTATGAAGAAACCTCACAGAAAAACCTCTCGGGAGAATCAGTTTTGGTGGTTCCACTTAAAGTTATGCAGAAACATTCAGGTAAACTTTTGGATATTGAAACCGACGCGGCCAGTTTTAGAAATAAGCAACACGACAGGTTTTTTCGGACCAAGCTATTTGACCACAGAATAGATCGTTCAAGTATAGAAGTATTTCATTCTGAGCTATCTCCAGACATCGTTCTGGCAATCCAGGATCTGATTCACGCCCCACGGAAGAACGCATCCATTAGCCTAGTTGGTAACAGTTCTGTTCCCCTTCACCGTCCATCAAATAACCACCCAGACACGTAGGCGACGTTCTTTAGGGCTTTGTCTCTTGCAAGTGTATGTGCATGCTAGGCATCATGAGCTGTTAACCTAAACATAGCCTGGAAGTATTGACTCAGATGAGACAGCTAAACTGGAAGAAAACAGAAAGAAGCACGGTTGGCTGACAAATGTTTTTCAGCTTCTTAAATAAGTAACTAACTATGAGCCCCTCGTTAAATCAGAAAAGGGATAAGTATAATGATACGTTAGCAGTTTTATTTAACCTCGTATGTCTCTGACGTAAAATCAGCGACATTCATATAAACCGATCTTATCGAATCAACCTGGCCTCATTAAACTCCAGTAGATTCGGGTCACGATTGCCTAACAATACCTTGAACGATCTGTTTGAATCTGCCAGATTATGGATTGCTACGGTGTATATGATGACCGATGAGGCTGGATTCTTTTAGTTTGCTACATTGCACAAATCATTATTGATATTGCCGATACTAACCATTTTGGGTTACGCTATGCTATGCTTTCATGTAGAGACTGAGGCATTCTGTTATGTAAGTGGTACTTTAATTGCAAATGAACTAGTGTATCTCGTGGGAACCACTTTACTGGACTAACTATTCAGCGATTCAGTTATTGATACGCGGGTGCAAGGCCGATAGCCCAGTTTCTCTGATTCGGTACGACTATTCTTCTGGTGTTACGCGGGCGTCATATTTTCTGAAATGTAGCCATGAAAAAACTGAAGTAGCTCGGTTGTACCCAAACTGTTCATAGTGTAAGCGTGGATGTCTAACAAGGCTTCAAACTGCAACTTGACAGAAGCATTAGCCACAATTGGCGAAGGGCTCCTTCAGTGGGCGACGACACTTTGATAGAAAAACAATTGTCTGATAAACGTTTGTGATCTCCTTCAAACAACTTTGATTGTGATCCCCTAGCTCATTTGTACTCGCGAAAAGAGTAGACAGTTTCGGTTTCAGTCCCTGAGACAAAAAAGGTCCGCAAAATCTTCGATATTCTAGAGGATGAACACCAAGGATTTTGAGATGAGACTCATACCTGATGTTTTGAAGACCTGAAATGGCTTATTTCGCAACTCACTTTATACATCCAATCGCATTTATGTTTTTCTAAGAGTTGAAATAAATAGCTGAGTTGATATATTCAAGCAATGGTTGGACAGAAACCTAATAAATAGTTTTACAAAGCTTTCTTTTCCTTACGGAGAAGCATTCGTTTCATCATGTCCATTACATCGAGTTCTGGTTTTGATGGCATTTTTGTGATAGGGTGAGAAGGATAAATTGAATTTTTGCCATTTTCTCAAGTCATTTTCAGAACTCACTTTAACAACATACACTTTCGTTTGTGTACAGTGTGATATGGAGACGTAGTCAGAATCGCCACCGAGAGATATGTGTACACACTTACCGTTGTTGATTGGAAGACGTTATTCATCCGAACGTTGTTAAACAGCTTTAAGGTCTTGATGAAGTATTGGGATCGTGGGAGTTCCAGGTTTTCAAGCTATCCGCATAGAGAACAGAATGACTAGAAGTCCCCTCCGGCAAATCACTAGTATAAATTGACGACAGTAATGAACCAAGCACAGATCTTTCTAGTAAATCTACTGAGATAGGTGTAAGGGAGGGAAGATCAGAGTCGGCTTTAACATGAAACATTTTCTCATTAAGGACCGAGGCAATCCAGCAGTGAATTTCACTTCTGATGACTTAGATGAAGTAGAACCATTCCCATATTGTCTATTAGGACATACAGTTTAGTAGGCAGATGCATGTCTTTTAACAATGGTAACCCACGTGAATTTTTGCCGTCTCCAACATACCGACAATATTCTTTGTCTGCCGAACGCTACAGAGTCACCAAGGAGTCTAAAGTGACTGGTTCTTTATCAAACAAGACAAGTGTCATGGTGTTGTTGAAGTGAGGAAAGAGTACCAAGTGCTATTTTACAATACAGAGATGTCTAAATAAGGTATCACTAGCGATGAAAACTTTCCGCGAATTTCACATTTTGTTACTTATATTGACACATTTTCAAAACTCGTCGTAAACAGATCACACCAACAGGTGCACAAACACTAGATGTGATGGGTCATCAAACACCCAAACGTTTGGTACATCATAACGGTCCACACTAGTTAAAAATTCCGGCGTTTTAGGTATTGGTTTAGGTATTGTCTAGGGTACGAAATGTTATCTCTCAGTTACCTTTGATTTCCCTCCAAGTTGACGGAAGTTCTTGAAGTTTATTCAGTGATCCCTCAGAAAAACTGTATTTGTTGGATACTGACTGTTCACTTATCGATCTGTCACTATGTGAGACAGTTGCTTTCTTGTGACTCCATTACAGTCAGAATGTTAGCACCCTTGTTCCATTTGACTCTCTTAAGGATATCATGTTTCTCCCCAGGAAATAATCCCAGATAAGAATCAAAGACAAACTTACAGTGCAAATGGGCACAACATAGTAGGCTCCAAAGTGGGAAATGTATTCTTGGAAATATACGAAAGAAGATTACATCAACAACTGCCTGGGCTTCTCCCTGCAAATGTTGTGTAGACCAATTCCTAATTTTCCTTTGGAAATACCCTTTCGTTTCGAATCTTAATGAGCTGGACCTTCTTCATCCGAATCTCATAGTGTTTTAAGGTTTAGAAATCGATTATTAAATAATCTCTCTAAGCAAATTCGTCGCTGAATCTTAAAGCGAAATACTGTAAAATCAGCTTTTGTTTTGAGTTGTCTAACTTTGGAGCGACTTATTATCAACGGAGTTAAGTGAGAACTTAATTCCACAGGGCCCGAAAATATCTACGCAACTGAGGGGTGGGATGGAAAAAGGGCAGATTTTGTTTTATAGATAAAACATGATTATCCGAAAGAATTTGATGGTATCCGCAGTAAGAATTAATCAACGGAACTAGCAAGCTGTTAGTGCGTTTCAAAAGTGAACGGTTAAGTCACAAATTGATATCAGCGCATTAGTGGATCACTTTAATCAACTGAGTATTCTCTGAAATGCCAAAGGTTAGCGCTAGAGCACATTTCTTAACCTACAATCTTAACAATCAAGCATAATGCATCAGTTCGTTCGCAATTGTAATAAAGTTACACAGCAGCATAGATTGGTGGTTCTATCAGCACGTAGCTGAGCATATGTCAACAACAATGATTTTTTGACCATAATATACTCGAAGAACCTCACATCAATGACTGCCACATGTTTTCGATTCACCGGCTACACAGTTAATCCGGACGTACTGGTTACTTACAGCTGCTAGTGACTATTGAAACAAAGTTAATCAGACCTCATCAATCAGCTTTCTGTACACGACAGACACTGATATAGACAACAACAAAATTACATTTTTCGAGTTGAACATAACTAACAATTGGTCGCAGCTACCGAATTCCCGCAGAATTCCTAGTCAGCCCCTTTCGAACTGCAAAACCACTAGATTTGAGTTTTGCTCATATAACAGTTTGTCAGTAATGCATATCCTTGCCACTGCGTGGGCTAGAACCCCGACTACGCTTTTATGAGGCAACCGTGTTGACCACTACACCATTGATCTCACATTAGGCGCCACTGAATTATCATCGCATATGAACGCTCAACCACTTTCGCCTGTGAGTGATGATCAGGTTGCCTGATCGTCTCGATAGGAGACACAATTGTATTTATTATTTTGTTCGAGTGTAATGATTTGCCTTAGTGAGGGTTATTCGTTCAATTATGTTCACTTATTTGCAGGTTACATAAAATTTGTTGTTGTTGCATCAGCAACTAATATCCTGTGTGTGTGTGTGGACAAAACAAAGAAATCGCATCGTTTCCCCCCTGCACTATCATTTTTTTAATATTCTCATCAGTCTGTACAGAGTAGTCGTTATGACGTTTTTTTGATATCCGAAATTCGTCCATTCAACACTTTGGTTATTCCTTCTTATAGTGACCTGGCATTATCTCAACCCGCGCGAAACTATGGTAACAGTGTTGGATTACGTCCGCTGACAGGTCTGTTGTCTATCTTCAGTTACCTGGTTTAGTCGTCTTGCTTCAGTGCGTGATCTTTCGGTATTGTTGAGTACTCGTGACATAAAGCTGCAAACAAAAGTCATTTCGGAGAGTCATTTGGTGAGGTGGTTTAGCGTGATTTCTTTAAAGCTTATGATAAATTTGAGCAATCCATCGTGCCAAGAACATACAATAAATCTGCCTTTGCTAGGCACTTACTTGAGTGGTTAATTTGACGGAGATGAATGCAGAGTTATCAGAGTAAATCACCGTTGTGTCCAGGACTCAGTTCAAGACCCCGAATGTTCATTCTTCTCCTTCTTGACCTGTAAGTATTATCGATTCCCGAAAGTTGTGCGGGCGCTGACAAAATAAATTTCTCGGTAAGTTTAAACTTTCACTTGATCGACACATACACCAGATTCGATCCGCAATACCATTTTCCTTAATACCTTCTTGATGTATTCCACAAGATTTTAGATACTCATATCTAAAAAGAAGTTGTTTCTTTTTTTTTGCTGATATGACTAGTCGGTTTATTCGGTATTCCTTTTTTTCGAGTCAACTCACTCTTTAATTGTATGTATAACTTGTCCAACATAATGTTTTCTCTGCTGAAAATGGGAACGAAAACGAAAAATTAGTGCCCTTTCTCCCTGTTGTAACCATCTATAAGAATATAAGATATAAAGAACGATCCTAGCAAGACCATTGTATCAATCTTGCGTTTAGGTATATTTTGACTGTTCAGACAAAGCAAGGTTCCAACGTTTACTCTGCCTCACTCACTTCGGTAAGGGACATCGTGACTCCAGTGCCCCCCCCCACAAAATAACATACCGAACAAACGCCCGTTTTCTCCAGCAGATGTTTTTTTCCAGGTGGGTGTGTTTTATGTGTTGGCTGGACAACTGTTTATTACAAGCAGTCAAAATGTTGTTGTTTATGGCACACGGTGCAATGATCAGCAAACGATTAACATACAGCTGTTTGGTATTTGTCAGGTACTTTCTGCCAAGAGGACATTGCTATTGTCTTGACGCGATACATAATCTTTTCATGTGGAGGCGAAATGTGCCTCAATCGTAGTTCTTTATCTGGACCTACGGTCTACGAGCGCGTAAACGGAAACGGAATAATGGTCAATGAAACAGCGGATAACAACACAACGAATAACGGTAATAAACGATGGAGTACGGATTCTACACGGTCAGTCAATCACTTCCCAACCCATGAACACAGGAAAAAGACTGGTCTTCAGACAGAGTTTCTTCATGTCGCTCAACCCGAAGACTACATGGTCACAAACCCGTTCGTATTTATAGGGTTAGCGACTAGCAACGAAGCAAAGCCAAAAAGAATGTACAAGACAAAAGTCCAGTCCAGGCATGTAGTCAGGATGACAACAACAGTTGTCACGGCGGTTGAGGACGATCGTGGAGATCGGAGCAGTACACGACCTTAGCAATGGTGAAGGTCACTGACAGTGCACTTTGTTTATCTTCTTGTCACACCATATATTCGGGGAACTGGCGGTTTCTAGCGATGTGATTGCTGATCATAGCCTTTCTTACAATATGCGTCTTTTATACAGCCAACACCTATACCATATTTGAAGAGTGGACAAATCATGTGTACTTAACAGAATGGTCTCAATAACTCGAATCATTTTGTCTCACGATTGTCCAAATCCATTGAGAAGTGTGTTTACGATCGTGATGCCTTGCTTATAGATTAGGCTTCCACATATTTGTGATTTCCTCAAGTAAGCATTGTTATTATTATGAGCATTACTTGTAACACGGGAAATTATATGCACGTGAGTTATAACTTATTTTATACCCTTGTAATGCGTACATGAACACAATCTATCTCGGACTGCCAGTTTTTACTAGTTAGGGCTACCAGGGTTCGAACAAGCGTTAATAATGTTACTTGATACTAGATCTCAAGTCAACGCTATAAGATCGGTCCAATCCATGTATGAACTTATCAGATATAAATTGTGTGTACATCTACGGAACTGTCCAATACAAAAAGACTAGCTTGTAAACAAAGATGTTTCTCCTTTCTGTAACACCCTATGAACTCATTTAAATATGTGTCACTAAATGTCGACGGTGTTTACCCGTCATGTTGTGCACAGCTTAAAAGAGAGACTACAAAACAGTTGTTGCCACTTTGCAAACACAGGCAACATTTGGTTGTCCTACCATTCACCATACTATATATGATCATAGGAGAAAGTGCTTCTTGCTTACTGTTAGAGGCAGGTTTGGAAATGTTGGCATTAAAATGTGAAACGTTTGTCTATGTTTGCAAACACTTGGTCACAATGGTTTTGTTAGTAACAGACAGAGTGATTGATCTCGACAAGAGTTCGAAGGGAGTGACATTCGACTACAGTCTTTGTTATAAAAAGAGAATGGATAGTACAGTGACAATGAGACGGTTCCAGTTAATAATGAGAACTATTTTATTAGTTTTAATCAATGATCCCTCATTACCACTAACATTGGTTAAAATGTCGCCCAACAAGTTCAAGGGTGGTAAGAAGAAGGACAGTGGTAGATGCTAACATTTCGTATTGCCTCTCCAGTACCAAATAACTGCTTACAACGACGTTGCAGGCTAATGACTATCCGCTGAGGTTTATCAACAGACCCAGTCAGCAACGTATAGCAGTAGACAAGGTTTCCACGGTTGGGACGAAGGAAGTTTACATTGAACTACCATTCAAAGGTGACACTTCTTCACTTCAAACAACAAAACGTCTCGTCGCCTCCATTAAACGAGCATAAAGTGCAACTGAAATCGTAGTCGTTGAAGGTACTCGTAAGATACCGTTACCTTCAGTTACGGGAAAGCGCCAGCTCACACTGTATTTATCAGTTTGCATGTAACTGTGGCCAAAGTTACATCGGCAGAACCGATAGGTGCTGGAACTGTAGAATGAAGGAACATCTGCCGAAATGAATTCAGGATGTGACTGCGCAGTGTCTTTCCTTTGTCCCGGGATCACGCAAACTTCCGGCCTGGTCTATCGCCAGACACACGTTGCCCACCGGTCACCGGATTAATCCCGAATCAACATCCAGGAGTATAATGTGCCACGCTAATCCGCGTTTCCCGATTTTCACTGAGAGGGTCGCGATTAGGTGTCTGAAGCCAGCATTGTGTGTACAAAACAACTATATGTCAGCCTTAGACTCCCACGACATGATAATTTTGCGTTATTGTTCTTCGTCTAATTTACTATGTTATTTCTTCACCCCCCACCCCAATAGTGCCATATATATGCCCCTGGCTATTGTTATTTGGTACGGAAGAAGCAATACGGAATGCTAGCATCTACCTCTGTCCGTCTATGTTACTAATTTGTTCAGATTTATGAAGGGAACCAACTGTTTCAAGTTCAAAGTTATTTATGATTACAACTTGTGGAGAAGTTCTAGTCCACTTGAGCTAACATTACAGGTACTGTCTCTTCTCTCGAGGAAATCAGGCAATGTGACCGGTACTCGCAAGTGAAAGTAGTTGAGCGTTCAGATGTGATGATTTGGTCGTGCTCAATGTGAGATGAATGGCGCAGTGGTCAACACGGTTGCCTCTTAAAAGCGTGGCCGGAGTTCTAGTCCAGGCAGTGGCGATGATATGCACTACTGGCGAGCTCTAATGAGTGCGAAACTCGAGTCTAATGTTTCTGCAGTTCGAAAGGGGCCAGTTAGAAAGTAAATGGAAATGCAGCAGCGGTTGTTGTATTCACATCTTTTCCGTTACTTAGAGGCCGATGGACTTTGGCAAAATAGACTGTAACTTTCAAATGCGTGGGATTAATTTAAACACAGAGCCGGTTGAGTGAACAGAAGTTTGTACGGACCATCAATATGGGCTGGTTTGCAATCAACAGATATCCTGACTTAAGGATGCGAAGCAAGTCCGGACGAGTTTACTCTTGGATACATCATAGATCCGGCAACAGAATCTCTTCAGCTGAAGTTAATTTATCTGATCATGTTCTGGAAGCTGAGCGCATACAAACCAGAATAACTTCTAAATGGTGATATTCAAATGCACATTGATAGAGATCAGTTAGGTAATTACTGCGAGAGAAATTACTGCGTTAGGAAACAAGATGCTAGTTAGACGGGGAGTAGTAGTTTCCGTGAACGAAATTGTAAATGGCCAGTAGTAGAACAAACGTGAACATTTCGCCCAATCCCCGTCATTTATTACGAATGTCTTTCCTGCAAATGCACACCAAATATAAAGGCGGTCTCAATTACCTGGAAGTTCACATCACAAAGGCAACTGGTCTGCTTAATACATCGGTTTCAGACGTTTTGCAACTTGTGGCTACCGACGGGCGTTAGCACGCACACACTTCGATAAAATGAGCTGAACTGTCTTCACTGATAGGACAGCGGCTGTTCCATGTGATGCTGTTAAGTAATAGGTATCCGACCTATTTGATGGACACTTGATCCTTATTCACAAGCGAAAATGGTTGAGCGTTCACATTTGATAATTCGGTCGTGCCTAATGTGAGGTCAGTGGTGCAGTGGTAAACACGGTTGCCTTATGAACAGCGTGGCCGTGGTTCAAGTCCCGGCAGTGGCGATGATATGCAATACTGATAAGCTCTAATGAGAGCGAAACTCGAGTCTAGTGCTTCGTCTGTTCGAAAGGAGCCGACTGGAAATTTTATGAGAATGTGACAGCTGCGATCAATTGTGTGTGATGTTCAATCTATAGGAAATACCACGAGTTTGTAAATTTGACGGTATCAATTGAAAGCACAGATTTTCTTTGACTTTCCGAGGAGACAATAATTCAGATTTCATCGGACGTAGCTTAACGTCAGCCGTTAAGAATGCGCACAAAGCTTCGCAGGTTGTGTCTACCAAGGCGGCAATGCCATCAACAGCACCGTTCAGAATGAACCCATATTCATGACTACCAACTCCAGAAAAATCTGTAGGTTCATAGGTATTTGCGGAAACAACTACATCTGCGGTACCTCAAATCAACCCGGAATATGAATCAGTGAGTACGACCTCAAATGACTGGCCACTTCAGCGGACGAAGCTGCTCGCAGTGCGGTTACTAGACGCCAGCACGAACTTGGACAAAAAATCTACGCAACCCTGGCAAGAGGAAATTTCCAAATTTAAGAGAATTTAGGTTTTTCGGAGGCCGGAACAATTTGCTAGACATGCCTAACAAGTTGTAGTAAAAACATCTGAACACCTCTCCATCTGGTCGTAGTTAATCGCTTTCTGATTCACTTCACATTCACCCGCGACTTGATCTTAATTTGACCAGGAATTCCAGTTTCAGTCCAACGAGTTTAGCTTTAAGTATTTTTGTCAGTTCAGTCGTGAAATTTTGTTTCATGACTTTTGGTTGATAATTCTTGAAATGTCAGTGCCATATTGAAGTATATGTGTTTAGCCTTAAATGCGATACGAGATCTTCATACTGCATGTTCCGAAAAGCTGTCGAAATTGATATCTTCGCTTTATGTTGCCATACCGTCTTAGTTTATATAAGTTGTGTAATCTTTTAGGCATTAACCAAAGAAAAGCGAACGAAATTGCCTCGTAACAAGGCTTTTCATGGTATACCACACAACTTCTCCAAAAAAGTAATCGGTACATCCATCCAAGTGGATTTACCAAAATGCCAGTTGATTTCGCAAATTTGGAGGGGTTACTACTCCTGACACAGACTGTGTGGTAAGCTGAACGGGCCAATCAGTCCACCAATGAGTGGTTGATACAAGACCGGTTAGAAACATCAAGTCTGTCGAATATATAACGTTACGGTCCCCTGTATTCCCAATGATTTTGCGATTGAACGCCACCTTATAGTTTCAACCTCCTGTTCAGTTACCGGGAAATTTTCCGGGTCAGTTGTACACATTTTTGTTCATCGTGTGACTAACGACTAAACAACATCCCAGCCTCATTCACCGATCAAGTTGCTTTCGAGGTGTTACAGAATCTTCTTTTAATGTACGTCCATTCCATCGTTGAAGGGCTGGTCTACAGCGTGTCTCCGTTTGCTTGCCGTACTCTTCTACGGCTTCGATATCTGCAGACATGATGTTTGTATGACGTGTGCTTTAGATAATCGTAGTCCGCACAACATTGTTAGCATGTTGTGGCAACAGCAGACGCGCAGTAACAAGGCTCCGCGACGTATGTTGAAACGGATAGCCTACTATCTAGGCCAAATTGTTTGGTCCCACTGGTTGAGTGATTCGGATGCGTTTTGCACACGTGTGTTTAATGTTCACCAGGTCTCAACTTACTTGCACTCTTAGAGAGTGGCTGGGTAAAATAGTGTGGTGGACAGCTCATAATTTGCAGCAGAAGGATCAAGTACATGATATTACATTTGCTTCCGCTGACCATACTCTGCTTTCAAGCCAAGGTCCATACCATGTTGAATGTCACTGGCCAAAAACTGAAGGATATGACTACAAACCGAAGCCATAGACGGGAAGGACGTTTCAATGGTCCTCCGAATCACTACTGTACATGGTCCTTTTTAAAAATCGCAGTACATGAGAACAAACATTAGCAAAAGGAACTATTGTCCTATGCACATTTAATCAATAAGCCGTTTTCCAGGTCTTATCATAACGGATCTTACTCTGTGATTTTTATTTTCGTTCAGTTCTATTTTACTAACGGTTTGATCGATGATTTTGCGCTTACACTGTGTTATCAAACTCAATTGATATAACGATGGTATCAGTTAACAGCGATAAACCTCCTGTACATTTACTTTCTCATCCATGACAACAGTAATAAGCAAAAGATAAAATGATATAGGCTAACGGTAATCAAGTTATTAGTATGCACCTTCAAACCAACATTTCATTACTGACCGTCTGTTTTTCTAGCTTGTACTAGGCAGATTGGAAAGGTAGGTAGACTGACACACAAACCGGTATCATTCATGCTACAAGCCGAGAAGGATGTTGTTGATTCGGCCAACAACTCCACTTACGGGATTGAGATGAATAGATCAAGATAATCGCGGTAGTTCAAGTTCACGTCCCGTGGTGAATAGGTGAAGTGTGATTGCTCTAACAAATTGGTGCAACCAAGCTAAACATTAGGATTTTATCCTCAATAATAAGGTCAAGAACAAACGTGTTTGTGAGGAATTCAGTAAGACAATTGTATATTCCCTGATATCACTACAGTCGAACTTTATTGAAAGCGTCCCCTGACTCTTGTTAAATGATCAGTTGGCGTTTCTGAGTAGGCAAACACCAAATCAAACAAAATTTAGCGCTCGCTAGATAGTTCCAACGGATTTTGCAAGCGCTGAAAGTGTTTATGGCTTTTGTTTATGGTTTTTCATATGTTAATTTTTTATTTCATTAGCTATACCCCCATTACACAATATTATGTTATTATATACCTATCAAAAAATTGAGGTCAGTGATATATGGGTCCACAAGGTTTTACTGAAGAAGCTTTGTTTGGTCACTTAGCTAAGCAACTACACAACATGAATAGACCCAAATTTTGCACTTGTTCGCAAGGACTAATGTGTCGAACCCCGACGGTTTGCTAGGATAACTTGTCTCAACAGAACAGACAAGCAGCATTCAATATAAAACACTCCGTTTTTTCTTTCATAGTTTGACATGTTAGTTATTGAGTACCACAGTAATATGAGCTCATACACGTCGTGTGTGCGCACGCTATTAACTCTTGTCCAAGTTTGAAGACAACCACGTTTTCGGTGGGCCACTTAAAACAAATGAACTTCCGTACATTTTGTCCCAACAGATAAACTGTCGGCTCTAGTAGAACGGTTGTATAAGCCTATACCTTACTGATTCGTCTGTTGTGACAGTGGTAAACAAAACAACCGAACGTTATTACAAAGGTCTGATTAAAATAGCTTTTCATTTTATCCAAAACACATAACTAAAAAGTCAAGCTAATGGAAAGGTGCTGTTAGTTGACGACGTTATTGCCAAGATTTGGAATGTGTTAGTGCAGACAGATCACCTTGTTCACATTATTTTTGTGAAAAACAACTAGAACACCAAGGCAATTTGATCATCTATAATGTACTTTGTAGTATGTGAACCAGTGTGCAAACATGTTTTATGTATGAGGAATGTGCTGTTAGTCTATGGTAGGAATGCATACTGAATTAAAAAAACGGTATAGTGAACAGGGTGATTTTCGGTTATTCGTGTTGGGACCAAATAAAAACGTTTATGTGAAACGGTTTTGTTAGTGTGGAATGAGAAAAAACGGATAGCACTTTTAAAGGTGGTTAACCACGTCATAGATATAAATGGAGACAACACTAATAAAATGAAGTCAAAATGATAACGCAACTGGAATTGCGGTACTTTCATCTGTCATCTTGTGAAGGTTGGGACCAGACAGTCGCAGGGGCTAAAGGAAGCTCTTCTTTGTGCATAAGAGTGGATTATTCAATCGAATTCCGATCGTCTAAGTTGTGTCCATAATTCGACATTCCACGATTTTTGATTTAATGCGTTTAACTCCGTGAATCAGACGACACGTGAAGGCCGGTTTGATGGTATGACTCGAATCGACAGTTGTATTAGGAATTGCATTTATGGTTCCATCACTGATGCAACCTAGAGTATGTTCATAGATACGTTCAGATAAGCGTTTGGTTGTGCGACCCACGTAACTAATCTCACGGAAGCTAGTAAATGAATGTACACGACGACCGATCAAACTGTCTTGGTTCCAGTTACGTTTTCTTTGACTTACTCCCAGCAAAACGTTTTCTCCATTTGTATCTATGACGTGGTTGACCTCTTTTAAAGTTGTTATTTGTTTACCTCGCCCTGACAAAACTGTTTCATATAAAAGTCATGTTTGGCCTGACGATTAATAGCGGAAGAAAACTTTGTTCTCTACACTGTTTTCTTTCTGATGACCATTCTGGGGATTTTTAACCGTTTGCAACTTGCTAACTGAATTGTTTGTCTACTTGTTACCGGCAATTTACTGCTTATTTAGTGAACATTTGTCTCTTTTGTCAAACATACACAACTAAACATCGTTGAATTAGCTAACCATCGCGAATGCTATTGAATCCTCCTCACATTCCAATTCACTTTGTAGTTGGTCACCATCTATTTGGTGAAGCACAATAAGGTCTGGACTGCTCTTGGATTTGCTATTCGCATGACATGCAGACACAATATGATGCGCTTGCGAGTTCTTAAGAACTCTGTATAAAACTGTGCTTCACACAACTCCATAGTGCACCTCAGAAATCCCCATCATTGGGTGGAAAGCACATACTTTCAGCGTTTGACCTTATATATATATATATATATATATACATATAACTGAGATGTGAATTTTAAATTTTATCTCTAGTAGAGGATGGCATGAAAGGTGGGCAAAAGTCGCTTCTTAACCTAAACTAAAGACCAGTGAGTATGTGATAATATGGGTGAAAGCAGCTAGATGAAATCGAGATCGTACCCACAAGGTTCAACCGGAAGAACAGTAGTGATCATGCTTGACATAAGTTTGCATTTCAATCGGTTCTCAATTAAAGAATGCTGACTGTTTGGTACAGGATAAACTACGCAACAGATATGAATATTGTTTGAAGTCCTTCACCGTTATCACATAACTGGACACCATCTAAATAATTCAGTTATAGAATTATTTTCTGTATTTCAACCCGTGTAATTTCGACTCTCTGGTTTGAAGAGTTGAATCAGGTCTACTCGTGTACCAACCAAAAACTTTCTTTTGAATTCAATCGCGTTTACTTGTTGACAGTTATGAAAGTATATTCAAATGCTTAATAAAAGAAAGCCTCTTCAGGATACAAAAGTACAAATAATCAAACGACGCATATGAAAATGAAGAAAGTCTGATTACAAATAAACAAGTTGAGGTCGTTATTTCATTTAACAAAACCTGCGACAAATAAATTTAATCCACAAGTCATAGGAAAGTTGTACTTGTAGCAGGAACAGACCACAAATGGGAACAGCTAGAATAGACCAGCTAAACAATATTGAATGTAATAAATTGTGTTAGAAAGTTTATTGAAAAAGCAAAAAGCTATTAATTGGAGACCGAGAAGGCTCATTCTGGATTTAAACTACATTAAAACCTCCTTATGGTGGGCAACCTTCGGAACGTGTGAAAACGATCATACCAAAAAGATGGTCAGTGTTAGGATATTTAACTGACAATCAACAATTGTATAAGTCATAACATTCTCATACAACAAAAGTAACACTACTTTTATCGATTCACAAAATGTTGTTAGTACATAAAGTGTACACGGGTGTTTAATGCTTTCGTGAATCCATGAAGTTCCTAGCGAGAGCTGGTCATTGTAAAAGCAACTTCGAAGTAAACAATTAACATCACTAAATGATTTGTAGAACCTCTGCTCTTTACACTTTTTCCCTTTCACGTGTTATTTTAATTCTGTCTTCATAGTGGTCACCAGTGCGATAAAAACTGTAAAAGCCATTATTTTAAAATAAGGTGATATACGAGACTCACCGTAGGGTAGCTGCTTCATGGTACTCATCAATACGAGAGGTTCCGGTGTAATAGATTTTTATGAAGATTTCTAAATGACTTATTACAAGAGAAAAACCACCTATATTTGATCACAGTTTCACATTCAACTGGACTTTTCGATTGGCCCACTGTTAAACGGAAGTGGTGCGACTTGATATAGCCAGAATTATCGGCAATTTACATCTTGATCAAATAAAGGGTTGTACCCCAGATCACGTGATTCGGAAGCCTGCTTGCTCACCATTGCCCCAATAACCTCTTGGTATACACGCTTGAATTATGAAACCTAAACTCTTAGAAGCTATAATGAAGTTGATTTCAGGTGATGACACCAAGATAGAAATCCCCATTTTTCTTCGGTCTTCTACGTCATGCTTTTGAATACTGGTGAATAATGGAGGAAGCAGTCAATATAAATCAAAAACCATCAACAGTTAATCGTAGCCTACAAATTGAGATAGATTTACTGGCATTAGTCTCAAGTTTCGTTCACCCTAAGTTTAGTACGTATCCTAATCCATACCGCTCTGTAAAGGTTGAATATAATCTGTATCCAAAACGGGACAGACTTAGAATTTTAGATGAATACTAAACGTTTAACTAAATGTGTTTGTTGCCCCATTAACAATACTTGAGGGTTAACGCTACACGACAGTACTGGTTGATCTACCAAACTAAATCAAAAATATTCTTAGGATTGAGCACATGGATAAAAGTTTGTTTAAAGAAATGAATCTTCATTACAAACGGCAAATAAACAAAGCTCCTACTTTTGCTATGACTGGAAACTATCAGCGTGAAAAGAATGCTGACCAAGACAACCAAATGTACGTAATAAATATGGCTATACGAGATGTAGTTCAATCTGTTTTTTTTGTTTGCACTCTGTTAAATTTCATGAACGAACTGAAACTTTAGAATTATTTTTCTGCAAGCTGTGCAAAATTCTACTGGCCTAGTTTTGTTTTCCTGATTCATGAAGTCTGTGAGATGAAAGCATTTTCCTAATTTTAACTGATGACATGAACTCTGATTTGAACGTCTATCGACTTTTGTTATACTTCACACGTTCTCTACAGAAACGGAATCCGTTGACCTGAAAAAGACGATTATAATTTTTTTGTTGAGCCGTAAATGATTGATTTGACTAAGATTTATTGATTAAGTTTTCCAACAGCTGTTTCTTACCCACGAATTTGTAGCTGGACCATCTCGAAATACACTTCGATAAGGCAGTGACGAAAAGGGGGAACCGCCATATACACACAGTGTCCTGTTTGGGGTTTAATTCAACGCAGACAGTCGGGCAGTTCAGTCTAATGACAGCTGTCAACAAACGAGGCAGTAGCACAGCTGACGGAGAAGCACTACTGTCTAAAGTAGCGTTCATGACTTCCAGCACATTTCTTCTCTTTTGGATTGACAAATTTCTGCAAGCCACTAGTTGATACATCAGGATTACTCTGACAGAGAAAGTTAATAATTATCGTCGCTGTTCAAAGGCAAACTTTTTTTTAATGAGTTGAAAAATTGATAGAAAATCCCCTAAACAATACTCAAAAACACAATGTATTGAACAGGAATGTTTTAATTTATTTAACCTCAAATAAGGGTGATGAAACTGCTGCACTCAATACGATAGACCATACAAACAGGATAAGAAGAATATATTATATGACAGAACCGAAAGGATTGTGAGTCGAAAAAGACAAATCCCTTTCTTGAAGTTCGACCGCTGCAACCACACTTTCTATACGCTACGGTTTTGAGAATGACAAAGTGGCACACAAGACTTATTCCCTGGGTTTGATCATCAGGCTAACTTCAACACAATTAATATGAAAACAGTAACCAGGATGAGTAGAAAAATCAGGCAGTCCAGAATATAAGCTGTGAGATCACTGTTGCAAACTGTGAGTTTGACTGAATATTAGACACGGGAAGTTGTGTCCACATGACTTTCTTTCAAGGATAGAGATCACGGTTGCGCAATCAAAAAATAATGTCTACAGCAAGTCGAATTCTTGGCACTCGTTGAACATTCTGAAAGGCATCTGTTGTACTGTTAGCATGGTTAGAATCGATCAAATGAGCAATAGTCGCACTTGAGAGCGTTCAATCACGTAGGGTAGTGTCCACTTACTCTTGTAGTATGACCAATGTAGAATATTCAGCACCACCAAACAAATGAGTAAACAAAACTGATGGCTGTAGAATAGAGAATTTTGTCTAAGAGGTGTGACAGGATAATGGGTGTCGAGTGGCAGGTCAAATACGAAGGAGCTTCAAAGTTGGTTGTTACGACTGGCTTTCTGAACTTACATGAGATAACCTTGGTTATAGGGTCTTCTTTGAAATTAAGACTAACGAGTGCAAATTTCTTATTTACAACGGGTAGCTCAGGTTTTAACTCTACTGTCTTCATCGTCTTCTGAATAAAACACATTGGATAGCCATCCTGCATGAACATGTTACGGTTTAACTGAAGTTCGCAAGGTGAAGAGACCTCGTTGACCTAATCATGATATTTGCAACTGGTCATACCTCTCGTCGATCAAAAAGCTATCGTACTTACTTGGACCCATCAAATGAACATTGTCAAATCACAGTCTACAGGGCACGTATGAGGGTGTTTGGACAGAAAATGAGCGTATCATTCATATATATATAT